>CAUYTI010127048.1:0-28099 GCA_963575145.1 Galago senegalensis | reverse complement strand
TCCTACCTCAGCCTCCCAAGTAGCTGGTACTATAGGCGCCCGCCACAACGCCTGGCCATTTTTTGGTTGCAGTCATCATTGTTGTTTGGCGGGCCTGGGCTGGGGATTCGAACCCGCCACCTTAGGTGTATGTGGCTGGCGCCTTAGCCGCTTGAGCCACAGGTGCCAGGCCAGTGCAAGTGTTCTTATGATAAAAGATTTTTTTCTTTCTGGGTAGATGTCCAGTAATAGGATTTCAGGATCAAATGGGAGGTCTAGCTTGAGTTCTTCGAGGGTTCTCCATACTTCCTTCCAAAAAAGCTGTATTAGTTTGCAGTCCCACCAGCAGTGTAAAAGTGTTCCCTTCTCTCCATATCCACGCCAGCATCTGCAGTTTTGAGATTTTGTGATGTGGGCCATTCTCACTGGGGTTAGATGGTATCTCAGGGTGGTTTTGATTTGCATTTCTCTAATAATTAGGGATGATGAGCATTTTTTCATGTTGGTTAGCCATTCATCTGTCTTCTTTAGAGAAGGTTCTATTCATGTCTCTTGCCCATTGATATATGGGATTGTTGGCTTTTTTCATGTGTATTAATTTAAGTTCTCTATAGATCCTAGTTATCAAGACTTTGTCCGATTCAAAATATGCAAATATCCTTTCCCACTGTGTAGATTGTCTATTTGCTTTGGTTGTTGTCTCCTTAGCTGTATAGAAGCTTTTCAGTTTAATTAAGTCCCATTTGTTTATTTTTGTTGTTGCAATTGGCCTGGCAGTCTTCTTCATGAAGTCTTTCCCCAGGCCAATATCTTCCAGTGTTTTTCCTATGCTTTCTTTAAGGATTTTTATTGTTTCATGCCTTAAATTTAAGTCCTTTATCCATTTCAAATCAATTTTTGCGAGTGGAGAAAGGCGTGGGTCCAGTTTCAGTCTTTTACATGTGGATATCCAGTTTCCCCAGCACCATTTATTGAATAGGGAGTCTTTCCCCCAGTGTATGTTCTTGTTTGGTTTATCAAAGATTAGGTGGTTGTAACATGTTAGTTTCATTTCCTGGTTTTCTATTCGATTCCAAATGTCTATGTCTCTATTTTTGTGCCAGTACCATGCCTCTATGGTCTTGTAGTATAGCCTAAAATCTGATATGCTGATGCCGCAGCTTTGTTTTTATTACTAAGAACTGCCTTAACCTTACAGGTTTTTTTCTGGTTCCATACAAAATGCAGAATCATTTTTTCCAAGTCTTAAAAGTACAATTTTGGTATCTTAATAGGGATGGCATTCAATAGGTAGATTGCTCTGGGAAGTATAGACATTTTAACAATGTTGATTCTTCCCAGCCATGAGCATAGTATGTTCTTCCATTTGATAATATCCTCTGCTATTTCCTTCTTAGGATTTCATAATTTTCTTTATAGAGGTCCTTCACCTCCTTTGTTAGGTATATTCCTAGGTATTTCATTTTCTTTGGGGCTATGGTGAAGGGAGTTATGTCCTTAGTTAGCCTCTCATCTTGGCTGTTATTGGCATGTACAAAGGCAACTGACTTGTGGACATTGATTTTATATCCTGAGACATTACTGTACTTTTTGATGACTTCCAAGAGTCTTGTGGTTGAGTATTTGGGGTTCTCTAAGTATAAGATCATATCATCAGCAAAGAGGGAGAGTTTAACCTCCTCTGCTCCTATTTGGATGCCCTCTATTTCCTTATCTTGCCTAATTGTATTGGCTAGAACTTCCAGCACTATGTTGAATAGTAATGGTGACAGAGTACAACCTTGTCTGGTTCCAGTTCTAAGTGGAAAAGCTTTCAGCTTTACTCCATTCAGTAAAATATTAGCTGTGGGTTTGTCATAGACCGTTTCAATCAGTTTAAGAAATGTGCCACCTATGCCTATACTCTTCAGTGTTCTAATTAGAAAAGATGCTGGATTTTATCTAATGCTTTTTCTGAATTGATTGAGAGGATCATATAGTCTTTGTTTTTGCTTCTGTTAATATAGTGAATAACATTTATAGACTTGCATATGTTAAACTAGCCTTGCATCCCTGGGGTGAAACCTACTTGATCATGATGTATGACTTTTGATGATGAGCTGTAATCAACTGGCTAAGATTTCATTGGTAATTTTTGCATCTATATTCATTAGTGAAATTGGTCTGAAATTCTCCTTTTTAGTTGGGTCTTTTTCTGGTTTTGGTATCAGGGTGATGTTTGCTTCGTAGAATGTATTGGGGAAGATTCCTTCCTCCTCAATATTTTGGAACAATTTCTGCAGTACGGGAATAAGCTCTTCTTTGAAGGTTTGATAGAATTCTGGTGTGAAGCCATCCAGACCAAGGCATTTTTTGTTGTTGTTGTTGTTGGGAGGTTTTTTATTGTTTCTTTATTCTCAGTGCTTGAAATTGGTCTGTTCAGGAGCTGTATTTCTTCCTGGCTAAGGCTAGGGAAAGGGTGTGATTCCAAATATTGATCCATTTCCTTCACATTGTCAAATTTCTGGGTATAGTTTCTTGTAGTATTCAGAGATAATCTCTTGTCTCTGTGGCATCAGTTGTTATTTCCCCTTTATATTTTCTGATTCAGGTTACTAGAGATTTTACTTTCCTATTTCTAGTTAGTCTGGCCAAAGATTTATCTATTTTATTTATTTTTTAAAAAAACTCAACTCTTTGTTTCATTAATTTTCTGAATGATTCTTTGTTTTCAATTTCATTGATCTCTGATTTAATTTTGGATATTTCTTTTCTTCTGGTTTAGGCTTAGATTGTTCTTCTTTTTCCAATTCCATAAGATGGCTTGTGAGTTGGTTGATGCTCTCTCTTTCTGTTTTTCAGAATGTAGGCATCTAAAGCAATACATTTTCCTCTCAGAACTGCTTTTGCAGTATCCCACAGGTTTTGTTAGCTTATGTCTTCATTGTTGTTATGCTCAAGGAAGTTAATGATTTCCTCTTTTATTTATTCCTGCACCCAACTGTCATTCCACAGAAGGTTGTCTGATTTCCAAGTCTTTGTGTGGGGTTGAACATTTTTGTTGGTTGAGTTCTACCTTTAGTGCCTTATGGTCTGAGAAGATACAGAGTAAAATTATAATTCTTTTGATTCTGTTGAGGTTTGTTTTGTGTCCTAGGATATGATCAATTTTGGGGAATGTTCCATGGGGTGATGAGAAGAATGTATATACTTTATCTTTGGGATGGAGTATTCTATATACGTCTATCAAGCACAGTTGTTCTAGGGTCTCATTTAAATTCCTTATATCTTTGTTTAATTTCTGTTTAGAGGATCTGTCCAGCTCTAAGAGAGGGGTGTTAAAGTCCCCTGCTATCATGATGTTATAGGATATCATATTGCTCATACTGAGTAAGGTCTATTTCAAGAATCTGAGAGCATTTAAGTTGAGTATATAAATATTTAGAATTGAAACGTCTTCTTGCTGTATTTTTCCTTTAATGAATATAAAGTGGCCATCTTTGTCTTTTTTGACTTTAGTTGCTTTAAATCTACATGTATCTGGAAATAAGATTGCAACTACTCTTTCCTTTTGAATTCCATTTGCCTGAAAAATTGTCTTCCAACCCTTAACTCAGAGTTTTAATTTGTCTTTCGAAGTTAGGTATGTGTCCTGCAGACAGCAGATAGGTGGGTTGTGTTTTTTAATCCAATCAGCCAATCTATGCTTCTTGAGTGGGGAATTCAAGCAATTAACATTTATTGAGATAACTGATCAGTGTGGTAGTGTTCTATTCATCTTATTTTGTGAGAGTCCATTGCTTAGTTTTATCTTTTGCATCACTGTGGAAGTTAGGTTCTGTCTTTTAATTTCTAAGTTCTTACTTTGCTGTTGATCCATTTGATGGTCAGTGTTTAGAACAGGTTGAAGTATTTCCTGTAGAGCTGGTCTTGTTGTGGCAAATTTCCTCAATGTTTGTATATCAATAAATGATTTGATTTCTCTGTCAATTTTAAAGTTTAGCTTAGCAGGATATAGAATTCTGGGCTGGAAATTGTTCTGTTTAAGTAGATTAAAGGTAAATGACCCTTGTCTTCTTTTTTTTTAAGTCATATATACATAGATCATGAATACATTTATGCCTTTGTGGGATTCAATGTGTTGATTATTTGTACAAATTAGAGTGCTTACATCCTACTAAGTAATATATCTTGTATTCTTGCTTGAAAAGTTTCATTAGAGAAGTCTGTAGTCACCCTGATTGATTTGCTCCTATAAGTCAACTGGTGCTTACTCCTGGCAGCTTGAAGAATCTTTTCTTTTGTCTTGACTTTGGACAGGTTCATCACAATGTGTCTTGGAGAAGCTCTGTTAGAGTTGAGGTGACCTGGGGTCCAATATCCCTCTGAAAGGAGTGTGGCAGAATTTGTGGTCATATTTGGGAAATTTTCATTTATAATATTCTCTAGAATGGCTTCCATTCCCCTGGGGCATTCTTCTTCCCCTTCTGGGATACCTATAACTCATATGTTTGAACGCTTCATAAAGTCCCATAATTCTGTCAGTGAATGTTCTGCTTTCTCTGTATTTTTTTTCTACCTCTTTAACTATCTGAATTATCTTAAGAGCTTTGTCCTCTACTTCTGAGATTCTTTCTTCTGCATGGTCTAATCTGTTGTTGATACTTTCTGTTGCCTATTTAAGTTTCCTAATTGAATATTTCAGCTCCTTCAGCTCTGCTATATCCTTTCTATATTCTTAATATCATTCATCTCTTAGTTGGTTCTGTTTTTGGATTTCCTTTTGGTTATTTTCCATTTTACCAGCAGTTTCCTTTATTATTTCCATCATCTGTATTCCAAATTCCCCTTCTGTCATTTCTAACATTTCTTTACAGGTGGAGTCCTCTGCAGTAGCTACCTCATGGTCCCATGGTGGGTTGCTCTGGACTGGTTTTACATGTTGCCAGGATTTTTCTGCTGATTCTTCCTCATGAATGTTTTCTTTTATCTGTTTCCTTGCCCTAATTTTCTTTTTGCTTACTCTTGCTCTTTAAGTTACTGTGCCTCTGGCCTAGGGTTTTGTTGAATCCTTTTGGTACATGACTAGAAAGATGAGAAGATTGAAGAGCAAGAAGGGAAAAAATATTTTAAAGAAAAGAAAAGAGAGAAAGGAAGGGGATAAGTAAAAGGGAATATTGACAGAAAGAGGAGAGGCACAGAAAGAGGGAGACAGGAGCAATATAGGTGTACAGTAGAGTACTTTGACCCAACCTTAAAACCCCTCAAACTCTGGGGGTGCCAGGTTGGGTGGTTCCCTTGAGGTCAGCAGTTCTTTGCTAGCCTGTACCCTAAACCTCCACCCAGTAGAGAAGAAAGACAAATATGCTATAAATCAAACCAAAACAAGCAAACAGAAAACTTTACAGGATAAAATTGGGGGGGGGAACCAAATAATACAGGTAAAAACATTAGCAAAAATGAAGTTCTAATTGTTAAAGAAGGCAACGATGGAAAGTTATATTTAAACTAGAAAAATGAAGAAGGAAAAGAAAGAAAAATCTAGAGGGAGAATGTTGAAATTAAAAAAAAAAGCAGTATATATATCTTGCTGAATATTATCTGGGCAACAGGTGATCTTCTGGGGTATGAAATGTTAATCACAGTGCTGACATGGCTATATGAGATGGAGACTGGAGGCCTCTGCTGATTTTTTAAACCTTGCAGGGTGGGGAGCATAAATCTCTCCTCAGCCTGCATAAAAGGCACTTTAAACTGCTAACCTGGGCTAAGCAAAAGCTCTCCCAGGAAAGCACTAGTCACTGGGATCACTCTTGAAGTGGCTGTCCGCTTACCCAGTGTGTCCAAACAGGTCTCATTCTATGCTCCTGAGGGCCAAGGCTGTAAGTTGTCTCAGTCCCCACCTTTAGGCTGCTCAGTCACTAGATTACTTGCCCAAGGTCTCCCACCCAATCCTTGCTCTGCAACCCTGAGGGTGGAGCTTGCCTGGGCAGTTCTTCCACAAGGGCTCTGGGCAGCCCACAGCTGAACACTATTAGCTCCATATGGCTCAGGGGTGCAGTCCAGGGCCCTAGACAATGCTTGAAGTCCTCTGCACTCTTGCCCAAGTTCTCCCAAGGTAGTTTGACTGAGTGCCAAAAAAATAAATAAATAAATAAAACCAAAACAGCTCACTTGTAAGGCCTTTCCAGTTTGCAGTCTCATTGCTGCTGTACTTACGGCTACTGACAGGATTAGACAGAATGGACACACGCAAACACTTGCCAGTTCTCCACTGCTTTTGTCTTCCTCATGGGGTCCAGAAATCCCTTTCTGACTCCCTGTGTACCCAAAGGGATGTTTCTAGGCAGAACCCACCAGCCAGAGATTCTTCTGTCCCCAATCTCACTGTGCACAGTTGCAAGGCAGCTGTTACTCGACCATCATCTTGCTCCCTTCCCTGCCACCATTCTTATCTGAGACCCACAGGCCCACCAGCCTGCGGGATGGACAAATCCCAAGCCCCAAACCCACAAGGGTCTGTGGGTCATAGAAGAGGACATGCACGTCTCTCCTCACCTGCAGGAAAGTGCTCAGAGGCAATGAATGCACCATATCCCGGCCCCTCATGGCACGCGAGTTCCCTGGGGGCGCAGACTTTGATTATTTGTTCTCTCCCTTTATGCCCCCCCACTGGCCAAGTTCCTGGAATAGGAGAGGGTCTCAGCAACTGTTTGTTGAATGGACGAAGGAGAAGCAAAGTGGATCTCTATTAAGATAAGCAGAGTCACCTCCCAGACTGGCACCTCTCAGACTCAGAGAGGTCAGTTGGGACCTCTCAGTCCCAACTCCGTGTCATGCTGTATGGCCAGGGTACAGGAAGGCACCCAAATGGGCTGGAGGAGTGGGCGCTAGTTAGCACGGCATGCAGAACGGCCACATTATCAAACTCAGCCAGTCCCCCTGTGGGGGTTTCTCATCATATAAAGTCTCTTGACACCCACCTTTGGGTCCAGGGTGGGGGTTGGTGGAGTGTTGGAGGCATATAGGGCAGCATTTGTAACAGCTCTGTGAGTGTTGGGGAGCCCACATGTCCCTCCACAGGGGTTGCACTGCCCACACAGTGGTGCAACCATGCTGAGGGTGCTGTGAGCCCTTGTAGATGACAAGGATGATGATGATACTTTATCTGGATCTCCAGAATATTGGATTTTTTAGAAAGTACAAAGTAAGTCTATATTCTGTTGTGTCTGTACATGGAACAAAGGAGAAGAAAGGATGAGCACTCACACTTGTAAATGTACACCGTACCTAACGGTCACTGTGAGGACAGTGCAGCTGGATTTCAGAGGGGAGGGACCATTCATGTCATGCCACTACCTTGGGAAATCAAAATCATGTGACTATGTTGTCTATTAAAATTTAAATTGATTTTACAAGAAAAATACAGCCATATCCCACATGCAGATAGGGTTTATGCCTGAAAAAGATTACCCAAAGCCTGAACTACTAAACTACTGAAGACCTGGTATGAAACGTCTTTTGGATTTTCTCTACTAATTGTCCTGAGTTAACACTAATTGTGTGCCCATTACTGAATATAGGAGTCATCGAAACATAGGAACACAGCTTTGTTCTTGCAATACTAGTTAGAGCGGGGACTGCCTATGATTGTTTTTGTAAATATTTGCCTTTGACTTCTGAAGTTCTGGTCTCTCAGACTGTGTATTTCTAATGTGGATGAATAATTGTGTGGGCAAGAGGCATCTTTTATCACCCGGTAAAACTTTGAAACCCATTTTCTAGGTGTTCTGCATGGAAATGAGCAAGGCACACTCATTTTTATTGTGTCCCCTTGTAGTAGGTGGCACTTCAGTACCCACTATTTCAACTCATAAACCCTGCCATCGATGGAACTAATTACATCAGAAACAGCCAGGGAACTTCACAAGCATTCAAAACACATAAATAACATGACCAATTAGCCGCTGGGACAGCCAAGCCCTCCATCTTCTTGTCAAAAGCCCCATGCTCCTGGCTCTAATTGTCCCCAAGGCAGGGAATGGAACCGCCCCTCCCTGGCCCTCGCTTGGGGAGTGTGTGGAGACACTGGGGAGGCTGCAGGGCTTGGCTTCAGCTTGTTTGAACCTGACCCTTTGCAGCAGGTGACAGGCTCAACAGCCAAGGGATGGCCACTCTGCCCAGCTTGTGAGAGCCTGGGGTGTGCGTCTCCACAGGGAGCCCTTGTCTTTCTCTATTGCCTGTTGACCCTAAGTCCTCCCAAAAAGCACACCGAAGTGGGCGAGGACTGCGTTAGCCTGGCCTGAGAGCTCTCCAGAAGGACAGAGTGACCCCAGCACCCTTACCCAGGACCCTTTGCAGTGGCAAGACAGTGAAAGAGGTGGGCAGGAATCTGGAAAACTCAAGACTCGAGGGAGATCCCGGAAGGGGCAGATCGGGCAGATTGTTTTTGTTTTGGGTTTCCACCATGGAATGATTGGGGGTGACAAGCAGGAGAGGAGTGGCCACCTCCTCATAGCTCTGCCCCCTCACCCAGAGCACAATGCAGGAGCGGGGGTGAGGGGTGACAGAGGCCAGTCCCGAGAGGCTAGCTGGTTTGATATAAGCAGAGTGGGTGGCCAGATAAAATGCTCCCCCCCTGAGCCACCTGGACAACTGCCCTCTGTCCAGGACCAGGGCAGCTTCATGGCCTTCAGCTTGGACCCTGGCTCTGAGGTGGCATAGCCTCAGTGACTGTCCATTTCCTTGTGTGCTTACTCTCTGTTTAACTCCATCGTGTACAGGGACTGGGTGTGGGTGACCTGTGGTGATTGACAGGTGTGCTGTCATGGAGTTCACTGTCCCCTGCCCACCTTGTGGCCTATGCTTCCCTATTCCCTGTAGCTGAAGCTCTCATGG
Organism: Galago senegalensis; assembly: GCA_963575145.1. Lineage (NCBI taxonomy): Eukaryota > Metazoa > Chordata > Mammalia > Primates > Galagidae > Galago > Galago senegalensis. Next base: position 19,243 of record CAUYTI010127048.1, on the reverse strand, counting down.
GCTCTGGGGCAGGGGCTTGGCTGTGGGGGGACCCAGGTGGATGGCTAAGCCCTGAGAGGTGAAGGGCAGCAGGCCTGGGGGCTGGCGGTGTGAGGTCAGGACCAGGTGTGGCTCTCATTCCCAGCTTCTGACGATTCAAAGCTTTCATAAATATCACCTGGCCTCGGTCTAACATTGGTTCTGGGAGGCAGACTCAGGCATTATCTTCCTACCTATGAGACTGATGAAGAAAGACCAAAGTCCACGAATGAGCAAAGTGGGCATCAGGGAAACAAGGTGTGCAGCGCCCGGTGCAGGCCACATCTAGAACCTTCCGTGCTGCAGGCCTCTGCCCTCACCCAGACACACAATGGCCAGTGTCTTCTCAGGGCCACATGGTGGCTGTTACCTACAGCCTCTGCAGTCCCCCGAGGGAGGATCAGTTCCATTTTCCTGTCTGTTCCAGCACATCTCCCCAGTGTGTCTAGATGTGACTCTGCCACCATTAAACCCAAAGCTTCCGGAACTTCCAGAAAATCTTCTCTGTCTCCGCTGTGTTTCCAGACCTTGCATTAGTTGGGTGTTCAACTTCCTGGACTGATTGTTTTATATCTCTGTGTTTCTTACCTTTTTTTACTTGAAGTGAAATTCACATAACAAAATCACCTGTTCTGAAATAACAATTCTGTGGCATTTAGCGCCGTCGCAGAGCTATGCTGCCGTCACCTCTACCTGGTTCTGAAACGTTCTCGCTGTCCAGGGAAACTCCCACCCTGTCAGTCAGCTGCTCCCCAGCTCCCCGACCCAGGCCCTAGAAGCAGCTGCCCTATGTTCTGTCTGTGCAGAATTACCTACTCTGGACGTTCTGCAAATGAGATCACATGGGCAGCACGTCTGGCTCCGTTCACTGAGGGTGACGTCTATGGGGCTCATCTGCATGGTGCCCTGTCTCAGGACTTCATTCCTTTTGATCTCAGATTAACGTTTCCTGCTGTTCCTCCACCCACAGATGGACAGCTGTGTGTTCCTCCCACCGCTGGTTACTAGATGTAGTGCTGCCATGAACATTCACCTGCAGGTGTTTGATTAAATACCTGTTTTCAGTTCTTCTGCGCATATGTGTAGGAGTGGAACCACTGAGTCTTGTATTCATCCTTCGTTTAACCTTTTAAGGAGCTACCAAACTATTACCTAGAGCAGAGGAACCATTCTACATTCTTCTATCAAACTGCAAAAGTTCCCATTTCACCAAATTCTTGAAAACACATAAGTTTCCTTTTTCAAAAACTGGTTGCCTTCCTAGTGGGCGTGACATGGCCTGTGTTTGTGGTTTGGTTGCATTTCCTCAGCGGCTTGTGCCAGTGAGCGCCATGTGCTTGTCGGCCATTTGTACACCTGCTTTAAAGGAACCATCATTCAAGTCCTCCTATGGTCTGGAAGGTGGACTGTTCCGCATGTTTGGCTGTAAGAGATCTTCATACGTTCCAGACACAACACCTTTGTGGGTCCAGGATCCCACCCTCAAACAGGATGTTCGCTATCTTGATGGTGTCCTTTGATGCACAGAGGTTGTAAATTTTGATGAACTGTAGCTTATTTTTTTCATTGTTAATCATGCTTTTGGTGTTATACCTATTATAGAATATCATATATGTATATATACATACACACACAATATACTTATTTCCTAGAGAGTTTATTTATGTTTTCTAATAGTTACTTTTAAGTAGCGTTTGGTTCTTACCTCATGGAGATAAGAACGTCCTTTGGGGACGCGATGGGGCTCCCAGCTAGGTCTTGCCTTTCCGACTGCTGCACGAGGCCTGCTGTCACCCACCTGCCTGATTCCTCTGGTTGTTTGCACTCTGTGTTGGACTCGCCCTGCTGTCTGGCCATCCTGGGCTGTCCATGCACACTGTGGGGAGTGGGGGCAAGAAGGAAGTGAGCTCGGATGGGGACCTCAGCGTGGGAGACGGAGTTGGTGCTTATGGCTGGGTAAACCAGGGGCCAGCCTTACGGTAGTGGGACACTGAAGTGCCTGGTTGGGGGGCTTGGTTCTAGAACAGCAAACCTTCCTGCCAGCTGCCTTGGCTCTGGCCAAGCCCTGCATCCTGTTTAGTGTTTATTTACTGTTTCTTCGCTCTTGTTCGATGGTGCTGCGTGCAGGAGGGGCAGATTGACAAGCCCATTTATGTCTGCAAGGGGACAGCCATTCGCCGTTTGTGTATACATTTAGTAGCCTGCCAATGTGCATTAAACATCTATTTGTGTCAATCACACAGTTGATTTAAAGATTAAAATACATGACTTCTGTTTCTGGAGAGCTCACAGATATGGAGAGGGTCACTTGAATGCAATGTGCTAACATAGAAATAGGTATAACGTGATTTGAAAGCACAGAAGGGCAGCGGGTCACTCGACGTGGCACTTGAAGTGCAGAGACTCACTGTTAAGAAGAGGAGGAGGAATTTGTAAGGCAGGGAGGGAACTGAATCCCAAGAAATGCAAACTTGTAGTCTGGAGGCACAGAGGAGGGGATGTGTCAGGTTCTGGGCTAACACCCCGCTTGCATCACCAAGTGCAAATAGAAAGATTGGCCATTGAGACAGGAAGTGACCACCAGAGAAGGGAGTGGAGTCTCACGATGTCCGGGCCTATAGCACAGGGCAGGTGCTGGCTGAGGACACGGTCCACCTCTGTGAGCCCTGTCTTCTGGGAAGGAGGCGGACACAGGAGCCATGACTTTAGTATCGTGTATGAAGAGAGAAGTGTGCAGTGGAGGATGGACCCAGCATGCTTCTCTCACCATGGGAGTCACAGACAGTGTCCAGTCCAGGGAGGGTGGCCCTGGGCTCAGTTTGAGGAAGGAATAGGAGTCAGTCAGTAAAAAAGATGAATGGAGTGGGGGTAAGGGGCTGGTATTCCAGAGAGAGCAGGAGCATTGAACCGGACTCTGCACTTGTTCTGTGTGGGGTGGGGGGGAAGGCAGTGGAGAATCTCTAACAGATACCACAGCAGTGAGGAAGGGTGGGGGTAAATTCCCCTGTGCAAAGGGCACAGTGTCGCTGAAGGGCAAGGGTGGTCCAAAGTCAGGCCTACGGTGGAAGTGCTGGGGGGTAGGCCAGGAATCCAACTCTGGTTGACAAACAGCTGACCCACTTGGTAACCAGCCCAGCAGAACCCGGGAAAGGTAAAGCCCAGGTGAGAACCTTCAACTGAATATTTCACAGACAAAGGGTCCCTTTTCCCTGGCTGCTTTAAAATAAGTCTAGGATTATTTTAAATGTTTTAGTACCTTTAAAAGAAACAGTCAATAAAAATGCAAGTTCCCTAGAAAGCACCTACTGTGCTCGAAGTGAGGCACAGCTCCTGGGAGGCGCCAAGTAGAACATAGGCATGTTCCATCTCCTCCTCCCTGTCATTTGAAAAATGTGCACGCCCTTGTCATAAAAATGCGTTTTGTGTATATTTGGGGATGGGCTGTCTTCTCGATGGCCTTGGCAGAGAATAATTCTTTCAAGCGAGGGGTGGTTTGCTTTGATGCCAACCAAATTGGATTGCACTGCCTGCCATCGCAAATCAGCGTGGCGGGCGCAGTGCTGGTTTACCCTTCAGCTCACAAGCAGCGGTTCCCAGCCTGTACCCGCTAAAGGTTATGTTTACTTTGAGCTAATTAAAGCCATTTGTATCAAATGACTGGGAAAACCTCCCTTTTAAAAATAAGAAAATAACTGGAAGAAGTTGGTTAGGAAAAAGAGTCCAAGTTAATTTTATCACTGAGATGAGAAGTGTACTATTAATTTTATTACTTCTAGATGTGAGATGAATCAGGCAGGTGGGGACAGTGGTTAGTCTGGAAACCATGGCACTGACTCAGCATGGCTCTCTGGACAACAAAGGGCCTGTACGTGCTAGAACAGAGTGCACGTAAACGGCAGGCCACCTCGGCCAGTGCACACAGGGGCTCAAACATTTCTCCCGAAATCAGCTCTTGTCACGTAGAGCTATGAGAAGCAGAAGTCCCCTTCTGTGCATGGGGCATAGGCCCTACAAGTTTCTGTTCATTTAAAACATGCCAGGGGTTGAGTGAGGGTGAATTCATCACTAAGCACGATTTATGTCTGAGAATGTTTTAAATACACGTTTATTCCTTTAAATCATATGCTTGCTGAAACCCTTCTGTTCTTGGCTAGGAAGAGGGGACTGAAGGTGGTGAGTGAGCCCCCAGGACCTCACAATCCTCATTTGATGTGTGTTTTCCTCTCTTACTCAATGACAAGGCAAAACCCATCTTTATGAGAGGCAGGAGAGAGTACTTCATGCCCATTCACACAATACTCAGGGACCTGTAAAGCGACTTGAATATTTGGTGCGTGAAAACACTGGCACACACACTGGGTGCACACACATACCTGTGCTGTGCAGGGCCGCTGTGATTTCCAGGTACATGTTTACGTGGGCAGTGCTGCATTGCAGGGAATGAGTGGTCTTTCCTGATGTATTTGTAAAAAACATTTGTCAAATATTTCCATTAAGATGTTCATGATAGAATAATTGCTACCACCATTTTCAAAAGGCCCAGCTGGAGGAAAACACTGCATTTTGCCCAGAAGATGCTTGGACCCAGAGGGGCTAAGTTTGCACAAGAGGCAGGTGGGGACACAGAGAGCCCCCTCTGCTCTGCGCCCAGGCTGGGTCCTCTCCACTTCTCGGCCTCAGGCAGCCCCTGGCAGTGGGTGAGGCTGGCTCAGGCAGATGTCACCTGTTATGTGGTGCCACCACAGACAGATGTATGTGCAGCGATGAGGACCCAGAGGCTCCGTCCATAGCCAGAGTCTCCTGTGCTCTGTCGTTTTTCCTGTTCTCTCAGTGGAAAAACTGAAGCTCATAAGGGGGGAGTGACTGTTCCCTCAGCTCAGTGCTAGCAGCCACTGGCTGAGCTGGGGTGATTTCCAGCCTGCCTGATGGCAAACCTCGGGGACCCCAGTGGAGCTGCCACTGTCTCACCTCGACTGGTTCAGAGCCTCCAGAGAGGTGGAGAGAGCGAGCCGGTCCTCAGCTGAGCTTGCCCCTTCTGCCCCAGGCCTTGGATCCATCCTGGGGACATCCTCTGGCCATGGTTGTCCCCACCATGTGGAACCAGAGAGCAGCAGTGACCCCTGGTGCTGGGGCTGTGGGCTCAAGGCCATGGGGGCAGTGGCGGTGGTTGTGCCCTTTCCCTGCCTGACCCTGGAGGTCCCCAGTTGTGACAGCAAAGCAGGCAGGGTCTCCTGAAGGCCAGCACCGCCCCTGGCGCCCTGCAAGGTGACAGTATGACTGACACTCATTTCATTTAGTGAGCAGGATGCCTGCTGCTCTGGAAAGAGGCTCACAGGTCTCCTTTTCATATCATGAAGGTTTTAATATGGAATCCTTTTATTTGACAAAATGTTCCTATTTGATAAAATTTAATGAAGTAATTTAGAGTGTGGGTATATATAGTCATGCCTTTCTCTTCCATATGTAACTGACGGTTATATAAAAAGGTATTTTAAGAATTTCAAAATTGGAAGTTATGAATGCTCATACTAAGATAGGTAAAGCGTTAAATATGACATTTTAACTTTACAACTGTGGCACTTAACTTTAGCGTTGTCAGAGTGCACCTGAGAATGGCACGGGCTCCCTTTGAGTAATCGTGGTAACAGTAATGGTAGTAAGTAGAAACCCAGCATTAAGTATATTCACATCCTAAATTACATTGCTGTGTTTTAGCAAATAAGAACATTTTTGTTAAAAACAGTAGCCTTAGAAATCTTTAACGTGAAAATACAATTTAACCATTTTTAGTTGCTAATATTAATATTTAGAAAACACCGTATTATACTCTATATGTAGTGCATCGTATGTGCCATGAATGGGCATTAGAATTAAATGTTGGCATCAGCGCTTTCTCAGCCTTCAGATCTCCCTGCCAGGCCCAGAGGCTACTGCCCTTGGTCTGGGCCTGATCCCGCCCCTCCTCTCTGGTGCCCTCTGTGGTGAGCCCCGTGTTGGGCACAGCTGCCTGGCTCTGGCACACGCTCCTGCTCTTCCTCTCTCTGTGGCAGTGTGCCTGTCCTGCTCTGTCCCCTCCCTCCCCTTGCTTGGGTCTCAGTCAATGTCACTGTCTGGAAGCCCCACTCCATGCAGGACAAGTGCAGGGGTCACCTGAGGCGCTGACTGGCCACTACCTGCCACCCAACCTTTCTTTCCCTCCAGCTGCCCTGGAGCGTCATGCTAGGAGCAAGGTGGTGCTCGGCAAATATCTTTAACCAAAAAGTGATGATACTGTATTGAGGCACAACCCCTCACCTGGGGCAAACTGGGAATTCCTGAGCTTGGAACCTGCTCCAGTCGCTTCTCTGAGGGTCAGGCTGGAGCCCCAGACCAGCAGGGTGGCAGACCTGTCAATGTTCCTGTATCTGCCTCCTATCCCCACTTTGGCGAGAGCAGCTCCAGGCTCTGTCCCTCGGCTCCAGAGCAACCCTGTTCCTGCTGCCCTTGAAAGTCACCAGGACCAGAAGCAGTTGCTAGGAGCCCCCCCCCCCGGTCCTGCCCCCTGTGGTGGCCACGTTAGCAGGAAGGGCCTTGTGTAACCCTCCTGGGGTCACATGCCAGGCTGGCTCAGTCACCCTGGCTGCTGTCCAGGTGGGGGAAGGCAGTCCCCAAGGGTGGGCCCAGCTGCCCCAAGTCTCTGAGGGAGGGTCTTCGTGCCTCTGTTCAGGGTGTTCTTAGACTGAGAAAAACAGTGCCACATGGGGACTGCAGCCACAGGCCACACTCAGCTCCTGGCACAGGCCCTGCGGTGTGCAGATCTGTGGTGTGCAGATCCTGGCACAGATCTGCAATGTGTAGATCTGCTGTGTGCAGATCCGGTGCAGATCCAGGTGCAGATCCACATTGTAGATCTGGCTGCAGATCTGCTGTGTGCAGATCAGGTGCAGATCCAGGTGCAGATCTGCTGTGTGCAGATCAGGTGCAGATCCAGGTGCAGATCCGTGGTGTGCAGATCAGGTGCAGATCTGGCTGCAGATCTGCTGTGTGCAGATCAGGTGCAGATCTGGCTGCAGATCTGCTGTGTGCAGATCAGGTGCAGATCAGGTGCAGATCCAGGTGCAGATCCAGGTGCAGATCCACATTGTAGATCCGGCTGCAGATCCGCCATGTCCAGATCCGGGTGTAGTTCAGGCAGGTAGGTGCACAGCAGGCCCCAGGCCCCCCACCCTGGCTCAGAGTCTCCGTAGCTGTCAGGGAGGGGAGAGGGCTGCAAGGTCGGGCTGGTGCGGCCTTGAGATGGAGCCCTGGGCTATGCCAGCACGGAGCATCCCTGAGGGAGGCAGACTGGCACTAATGAGCTCACTCGGGTTATTAAATGTGAGGCCGATGAAGTAGTTAGTTAGCAGGCGCTATTGGAATTGCTTTGTTTTCTCATTAAACAATTAATTTGTGGCTCTTTGGAGTGTACAGTGGAGTCTCCTCTGTTGATTCTGTTGTTTAAGTTGATGAAGGAGACAGGCATAAGTGTGGAAAAACACACATTCCAGCCCAGAGCCTCCCTGGTGCGGCAGGTGCTCCAGGCTGAGTCCTGAGGGCTCCAGGAGGTACCTGGGGGTGCGGGGGTGGCCACCTCCCTGCAGTGGGTGCTTTCCAGAGCCCAGAGGTGACCAGGGTGCCGCAGGTGGTGGGGGATTTCAGCAGGGCCTCTGGGATGGGCACTGAGCCTCCTGCTGTCAGCTCAGGGGTCTCACACCTGTCAGGTGAAAGTCTGCACACCTGGTTTCCAAAGGAAGGCCCCTGCTTCTTCCCAGGCCCTGTGGACAGACAGACTGACCCTCGCCCAGGAGAGCTGTGTCCCCTGTCCTGTGTGGCTTGCCAGTGTCATCCTTCCCAAACCACCTGGGGGGGCCTCACACTCTCCAGCTTCCTTACGTCCTATGCTGGTCCAGGGAAATCCTGCTAAACCACAGGAAGGTTGTTTGTGCCACTGTCTTGTTCACACGTAATTCTATTCAAAGTAAAATGGAACCTTCTCTGTGCAGAGGCTCTAAGCTATGCCCAGTGGTGTCCTCTGGGGAGAGCCCAGCTCTGTGGTGGAGTCCTCGGGGCACATGGACAGGGCCTGAGGCTGGGGGGGCGGTGAGGACTACGTGGCTCAGAGCCGGCTCCAGGCTCCTGGCCATGGTCCCTCCTTGTGGTCCCCTGGGCATAGCTGGTGCCAAAGCTCCACTGAGCAGGCGAAGAAGCTGAGAGAGCCCAGGATGAAAGCCAGAGAAAGAGGCTGCAGCTGTCCAAGAACTTGGAGCTGCTTAGGGAGGAGCCACCAAGGCCAGGGCCGTCTCTGCAGAGCAGACAGTGGGTGGAAGTTGGGCTACAGCAGGGCTCTGAGTGGCTGGTGGCAGTCGCAGTGGGACCAGCCTCACGCGTGAGAGCCATGAAGAAACCACAGTGTGGGCCCAGAAGGCCAGTGGTGACCCAGTGGAGTGTCCATGCACAGTGATGTACCAGGAGCCTTCTGTGCCCTCCCAGGCCAGCGAGCTGACATCTGCCCCGAGCCTGCTGCCCTGTGGTGGGCCAGGAGGGGACGCTGACTGCATCGTGGGGCCTGGTGGGATGTGGAGCCCAGCATGCACATTGTTCTCTGACACGCTGTGGGCACATTGACACCCATTAAAGAGATGACATGGTTGCTCTGGAGGCTGACCACTCAGGGAGGCTGCACTGGGACAGTTTTCAAAGATGTCCACGCTGAGGGCCGTGCATAGCATTAGGGTCCATAATGGAGACACGGCTCTGCCGTCGCCTTCACAGAAAGCCGCCGCACTGCTGCCTGTCTGCTGCTGGCTTCACTCAGCAGCTTTGCTTCTGTTCTTTTAGGGCAAGTGCAGAGTGCAGGGTAAGGAAGCTCAGCAGCAAACTCGGGGCCAGCCGGGCCTCCGTGACAGCTGGCAGGCAGGGTTTGGACTGTTGTCTGTGTGTGCCTGTGTGTGTTGGGTGCCCCTGTGTGTTATGGTATGTGACTGTGTGTGAGTGCCCGTGTGTGAATGTGTGTGTTGTTGTGTGTGTCTCTGAGTGTGCATGTGTGTGACACTCTCTTAGATGGGTGCCCGAGCCTTCTGGTGCCAGCTCAGACACCAGGTGCCAGCAGTGTTGAGCGGCTCTGACTCTTAGGACGACCAATTGGGAGGGACACCGCCTTCTAGCTGTGCACTCTAGCTGCATCCCCAACCCATAGCTGTAATTCCCACCATCTTGAGCATCTCAGCCTGGGATTGTGAGTTTATACTTTGGGGGAAAAGTTGGAAGGAAATGTCTTAAGTGATGGTTACATGTCCACTTGGATCTTTCCTGCTTTCTCCCTCCACCTTCCGACTGGACCTCCCTCTCCACTCCTATCCTGTCCTGGCTCCATCTGCCTCTCCACCTCCACTGCTCTGTCTCTTTTTTCCTGGTTCACATGTCTCCAGGGCTCTGGAGCCCCTGGCAGGGGGTGGGGGTGATGTCAGGGGGGCATTCCTGATGCAGGGTGTAGGGGTGATGTCACAGGGGTGGTTCCTGGGATAGGGGCTGGGGGTGATGTCATGGGGTGGTTCCCGGGACAGGGGCTGGGGGTGATGTCACAGGGGTGGTTCCCGGGATAGGGGCTGGGGGTAATGTCATGGGGTGGTTCCTACTATAGGGGGTGGAGGTGATGTCACAGGAGTGGTTCCTGCTGTAGGGCAGCCACCTCTCAGCACTGCACCCCTCCCTGTCGGGGAAGCCAAGCTCCTGTCCTCCCCTCTGAGTGTTTTATAGCCCTTTGTTCTTGCACAGGGAAATCCAAGATGTTAGAAATGGGTAGAAAATTAATTCTCTCTGCAGCTTGTCAACTCTGAAATCACTGCCTACGAAAAATTTAGGAGGCCTCAGGAATGATTTGCTGTTTGTATAAAAATCATCTTCATCTATAGTGGATCTCAGGGAGCTGCTCCGGGATCTGGTCCTCTAGCTGGTGCTGGGGAAGATGGCAGCAGGTGACCCTGGCCAACCAGGGCCCCCACAGACAGCACCCATCTCTGGCGTCCACCCGCCCCTCAAATAGAGCTGGGGTGTCCACCAAGGCTGTTGTCTCAACGCCTTCCTTCCTCACAAGGAGCCTCCAGCCTGGGGGTCTCTGTGTGACTGTGTGACTGCACTTTAAGGTGCATATGGTGTCATTGTCCCCAGCACCATGGTCCCTACTGCTCTGTTTAAACTGTAGCAGTGACACTGTCAGTGTCTGGTCATCTGGACATGTGGCCTCAAGTCCCCAGCTGTGTCAGCAGCTCTGTGAGGTAACAAGCACTGAGAGGTATAGGAACCCCTCCTGCGTGTCCTCCGGGGAGAGGTAGGCAGGGCTGCACAGAGCCCTGGGGACCGTGGGCACTCTGACCGCCAGCTCCTCCTCTGGTAGGGAAAGGCAGGAAAGCCCCACCCCCACCCCAGGGATCTGTCCCTCTGCCTCTCCCCTCCAATCCTGGCTGTTTGCACAGCGTGAGGGGCTGCTCAGTCCTCCCCTTTCTCACAGCCTCCTCCCCAGTGGACGTTGTCTTCACGACATCACCCTGAGCACAGGTGTGGAGTCTGGACTGTGCCTGGGTGTCCAGCCCTGCTCTGTAGCCCCTTCTCCCAGAGGCAGCTACACTCCCAGCACAGCACCCCCAGTCCAGGGCCACCAGTCCCCTGGGTGCCTCAGATTTTGTTTGCTGTTAATCTCTTGCTCCCACCCAGCTTGGGGACTTGTGCTCTCCTGAGGGCGGAGGTGCCTCTGATGCTTCAGTTCTTACTGCAGAGACTGACCACCAACCCACACACTCACCAAGCCTCATGTAGAGCCACATAAAACGGGCCCTGAGTGTACCATTTTTATTATTTTAGGCATAAATTGCTTTTTCCTGTTATTTTATTATCAGATTTTCAAAGTACTGCTTGAACTGAAAAATAATGTCAGCCCTCCCTCCTGGTCTACTTTGTAACCTGGAAAATGACTCACCTTTTCTGCTTTTCTCATGTGTAAAATGAGATCATTGTGCTTGCTTTGAGCGTCATGGAAATTGTTTTAGAACAGGGCTGATGGGGACATGGCATGTAAGACTCAAGTGTCACTTGCTGTTCTCCCGGACGGCTCTGCAAGTGCAGGGGATGGCGAAAGTCTGGCAGGAAAAACGTTCATAGGTGGACACGGGGCCCCTGGGCTGTGCCAGACATAGACATTGGGGGCCCCAGGACTCTGGGGTCATGCCTGACCATGGATATGTCTAGCACAGGCCTGGTGGTTCTCCTTGGCGACACACAGGTGTTTCCAAGCAAGCGTCCCGTGCACCTGTCCCATCATTTGCTTTAAGGACACTGTATACTGCGGCCAGGCTGCACAGAGGGTATCCTGGTGTGGACTTTCTTCCTAAACCCTTCCCATAACAGCCAAAGATCAACAGCAGTGTTTTTCAGCCTCTTTTTTTTAAATCTCACAGCACACTTCCACCTATAGTTAAACTTCCATGGCACACTTAAATTTTGTTGATCAAAAAAAGAGTAAAAAAAAGAATATATTGGCTGGGTATGGTGGCCCACACCTATAATCCCAGCATTCTGCGAGGCTAAGGTAGGTGGATTGCCTAAGCTCAGTCCCAGTCCAGCCTAAGCAAGAGCGAGACCCTGTCTCTACTAAAAATAGAAAAGGTAGCCAGGTGTTGTGGCAGGCACCTGTAGTCCCAGGTACATGGGAAGCTGAGGCAGGAGGATCACTTCAGCCCAAAGTTTGAGGTTGCTGTGAGCTATGATGCCACAGCACTCTACCCAGGGCACAGAGTAAGACTCTGTCTCAAGAAAAAAAAACAACAAAAGAGAATGAATATACTTAGAGTGCTTTGGACTTCTGTCAAAAGTAAGTTAATGAATGATCTTTAAACATTTTCCCAGCAAACCTAATACCTCTCATGGCACCCAGTGTGCCCCAGCACAGTGGTTGAAAATCACTGGTCTACAGCAGTTGGAGCCCTCTATTCAACCTGCTGTCCTCTGCAACCTCACGGGCACCTGAGGAAGCGTCAGGGCCATCTGTGGCACAGACTCCCCTGGTCTCAGTTCTCTGCCTAATTCCAAAATCAGAGTCGGCTGTCACTATTGGCTTCCAAACAGAAAAGTTAATTCTCTCTTGTGCCCTGTTTCTTAAGGTTCATTCATTTTCCTGACTTTCCCCCTCCCTTGAGAGAACACTTGAAGTGGAACATTCTCCCACCTCTCCACAGTTGTAATTTCATCTTGTATTTCTTTGAGATTTGCTCCACAAGTGGTTCCAGATGTCGTGTTGATTTTTAGAGTCTTGGACTTGGAAGAGACTCAAAACACTGGTGCCTTTTATGGAGAGGAAGCTGAGGTCACCAGAAGTCAGTGGTTTTTTAATTAGAATTAGACTGAGTTTCAAATCATCCTTTGAATTAGGAGAGGTTGATACACTCCTAATATCTTTTTGACAAGTTAGACAGTTCTTTCTACAGTAGTTAACACTTTTTTGAACATTATTAAACATCTTAGTGCTCTATTCTGTGCGAGTGGTGTTTGCTGGTGCTGAGGCTCAGCTGGGCGGGCACAATCCTGCAGCCTGGTCTGTGGCCTGGTACCAGATGATGCCAGATGCCCGTGAGTCCTCACGTTTTGGAGACTCTAAGAAAACCTGTGGCTCCGATCTGGAAGAATGAGCAGGCAGGAAAATGCTGGAGAGCTGGATACTGACCTTGCCTCAGGGCACAGGCGAGACCACCCCACCCAGTGGCTTAGGGACCAGAGGGAATTAATTGCTGAGCTCCCAGAGTTTCCAAGGCTCTGTCTTGCCCAAGAGATGGGCATGGTTTTTAATCCTCATTTTTTCTGGGAGGTGGGCTGTTGCCACTATGCTCCTTCAAAGGGCTCTTGTTAGAAAATCCCCCCACCGGTGCCCTTGCCAGTTCCCACAGCTCATCCAGGAAAAACTAAATACTCACACCATTTTCTTTCACCTTCCCCACAAATGCTGGGGTCCCCACGACTCCTGAGGAGCAGCAAATAAACATTTGACAGCTGACCGCCAGCAGTTCTCTGCACTAACCCCCCAACCCTCCTTCCAGACACCCTGCGACCTCCCTTCCCTTTGTCTCAGCACTGCCAGGAAGAAAATCGTGCCCAGGGTCACAGGGGAGCACTTGGCGTCACAGAGTCAGGCCGATCAGTAGATGGAACGGTGCAGGGAGGTATTACGGGTAGGCCTCTCTCCGAGGGTGGACATATACTGTGCTCTCCCCAAAGCACTTTATGTCCATGGTCATACAACTTGTTGACTTTCCTCCATAAACTAGTTCCTGTTGCCACTCGAGGGAGCACTTTACAGCAACATCATCAGAGTTTGTGGAGAGCCCCAAAGCAAAGATCACTTAAGCATGTCGGAGTGGACCCTAGAAGTGGCCCACAGAGAGCCATGCAGTGCACTCCCCGTACACAGGGCCGGCCACAGGCCTGTCACACGGGCCCACGTGTTGCTCTGCGCCTGCAAGGTGGTTGCAAGGTGTGCTAGTGAGAAGTGCCCACTGGCCCAACAGTGGCTCAGGGCAAGGACGCGTGTGCCACTGGGATTGCAGGGAGGCAGGTCTGTGACAGGTTGTAAAATGACCATCACAAATACCTTCTCTGAGAAGCACTCAGGAAGAGCAATGGAAATCGTTATCACAAAGGCCAGAATTTATGATCTAATTTTTACAAAGATCAACTGCTTCCAATATAGAGATTCCTCACTACACTTTCTCCGAGTGCCAGGAAGAAGGCCTGAGGGCTTCCCGCTGCGCCCCTCGGCATGGTGTCTCACGACGACCTGTTCATCTGTGTGTTCATCTGAGTGCTCTTAGGAGATGCTGGCATGTTCCTGTCAGTGTGATGGCCTTGTGTGGTGTGGGTGACCGTGAAGACACAGGCCCACCTTGCCTCCCACACAGCACCCAGATGCACTTCACGGTACCTCCTCTCGCTGCACTTTAGATGAAGTTTAAACCAAATGGCTTCCAGCTCCTTCTTAGGTAGTAAAAAGCCACCGTCACATCCGGTCACAGCATGAGTCTGAGTCTAGGGTGACCATGCACCCAACTTCAGTTGACTTTTATCTTTTTCCTCCCTTGCCTTGGGCCTGCTTTGGGTGTAGCGGGGTGATGCAGGCAGGCCGTGTCAGCTTGCCAGTCCTCCCCCACTCCTGCCATTCTCTTCCTCCCTCCCCCTCCTCTTCCTCCCCTCCCCCCAGCCAACAAGGGAGGACCACTGACTTTAGAGTCAAAAGGGGCAATAACTTGAGTGTCATATTTTGTAATATTTTGGGTGTTGCTGGCTCAGCCCCATCCTTGGCCCTGGGACTAGGCCAGCTGCAGTCAGACCCAGCAATGGTGGGTGCTCCCCCATCCTCCCTCCTTTCTCCCCGTCTCTCCTGCCTGTGCCCTGTTTTCTCCCTTCCCCCCTCCCCTGTCCCCTTCCTGATTTCTCCCTCTTCCTTCCCTCTTGCCTCCCCTCCTATCCTTCCTCCCTCTTCTGTCTCCTCTCCCTCCCCCATAAGCACTCCTGGTGTCTGCAGGACAAAGCAGAGGGATGGGGCCAGTCCTGTCCAGCCAATTCTTGATGTCAGACAAGGTCTCCCTGGGCTTGGCAGTTCCCTACCTGTTAGCCCCTCTCTGGGCATAAATGCAATGACTTCCTAATCCCAGTTAGTTTGAGGAAGAGGCAGAGAAGGGGCCTGGGAATGCCTGACACCTGCCAAGGAATGGGCTCTGGGGAGTGATTACCTGAACATCTTAATGCAATACAGGGCCCGTCACCCTGAATGACAGTAAAAGATTTCCTTTGCCCTTGAATTTATTTCTTGACTCAGGCATGGTTATTCAGGTCAACCAAAGGATCATTCCTTCCCCAAGGGCAGTCTTGAAATTGGACCTGTATGTGGTCTTTCCAGGCCAAGGTGTCTCTTGGTGGTGGCCACAGCTGCCCAGAGCCCTGTGGTTGGCACTGTGAAGGACAAGCTCCTGCGGAGGCCCAGCCCTGATACACCTGCTGTAGAGAGGGTACGGACAGGGAGCCTGGCCGGGATGGGGCTCGTGCTCAGCTTGGCTGCCAGTAGCTCCAGCCAAGGGCGGCTGTGCCTCAGACAGCGGATCTATCTGGTCTGTGCGAAAGCCTGTGGGCCAAGACTCTCTTCAGAGTGACAGTGCTGGACATGGCCTCTCTGTGGTCATG
This sequence comes from Galago senegalensis, assembly GCA_963575145.1. Classification (NCBI taxonomy): domain Eukaryota; kingdom Metazoa; phylum Chordata; class Mammalia; order Primates; family Galagidae; genus Galago; species Galago senegalensis. The sequence continues at coordinate 3,988 of CAUYTI010127048.1, read as the reverse complement.
ACGGCTCTGGCCATTTTGTCCACTTACCAGATAGAGGGGGTGTCAGGGATGAGACTCGGTGCCTCTGTCTCCTCCAGATCCCATGCCTCTGGGGACAGGGTCAGGTGGTCCAGGCCCAGGCTGCCCCAAGTGCTGCTCCATGTCTGATGTGCGGCTGCTGGCTGAGCTCCGCTTGAGTGAGGGCTTCCTATAGAGGACTGACAGGGGCACAGCAGACCACTGGCTCCCCAGCCACAACCAGGCAGGCACAGATGCTCATAGGGGGCATCACCAGGGCCTAAGCCATGGCCTTTCCCACAAGCCTCCTTCCCGGGGCAGGGGTGGTGGGAACCCAAGTTGGCAGTGGGTTAAAGAAGGCAACTGTGTCCCCATGGAGGAGGCCATGGACACCCTTGCTGTGTGCCTGTGTGTGTGAGGTGAGCACACATGTGCAGTGATTCTCACTGGTGCCCCTTCCTCCCTCTGCAGGAGGGAGCATATCACGGGTGCCCCTTCCTCCCTCTGCAGGAGGGAGCATATCACCGGTGCCCCTTTCTCCCTCTGCAGGAGGGAACATACCTGAGACCCTTCTACTTGCTCAGCAGTGGGGACCCCTCAGTGGGGGTCCTGCCCTGCAAACCCAGGAGGCTCCCCCAGGGCTCCTCCCTTGGAACTCACCTGTTTGTAGGTTGGTGCACGACCAGATGGTTTAGGTGTTCTCTTCATTCTTAGTATTACATGTGGTCAATCTCTCTGTGTTATCTTTTGCTAAAACTACTTACAAAATTTTGAAGATTATTTAAAAATTTGGGGAAAAGATGAAAACTTAATCTTTGTTCTCATTTTCAGAATTCCATGTTTGCCCTTTTCTGCCCCTCCCCCCCACACACAACAACTACTTTCAAACTGTAGTGTGGTTTGGACAGAAGCCTGTGCCCACTTTGGTGACTAGGTGTGCACTTTGGCACCTGGAGGCCTGGCCAGTTTGGACCGTCTCATCCCCTTGACAGGGCCCATCATGGCCACCAGCTGCTAAAGCCTCAGCAAGGCTACTTCTGCTGTCCCACATTGGTCCCTTGTCCTTGCCGAGGGGGGCCTGTGCCCTATGACCTGTGTCCATCACCCACATGGCCTGGTCCACAGGCATGGACAGTGCTGTTTTAGCCGGTGTCCAGCATGGCATAGATGGAGTCTAGGGAGCAGTTTGGTGTCACTGGAGGAAGGTCCCCTCTTCCTAGTGCCCTGGGGACTTGGAAATGTGAGAGACACCCCCAAAGGGCCCACACTTCTTGGCACGGCACCTCCTCCCTAGGCCCAGTAGGGCTGTAAGCAGTGTCCAGGCCAATTTCTGGGAGAGGTCTCGTGGCCTCACCCTAAGGGCATTGCAGGTGGACAACAGTTGAGCCCAGGGCCTCTCCTCTGGGTGTGCCTCCTCAGCGACTTTCTCTGAGGCTGTGTGAGTCCGGGTGGCCCTGGCATCTTTGCACACAGGCCACAGGCACCGGAGGGCACAGCAGGAGGCTCAGCCTGGAAGTCCAGGGTTGGGGGAGGGCAGTGTCAGATGGGGCCCCAGGGGAGGGGCGGGGGGGGAGGGGCCCAGGCCTCTGAGTCCCTGCACACCCACCCACAGGTGCCCTCACTTTGGGAGGAGAGCTCTGTCCCCAGACCCCGTGTGAAGGAGTTGGCAATGCCGCTTCCTGCAGAATGCATGCTGTTCGCCAACCAGTGTGAATCTTCAAGGCCACTTTTTGTCTTTGGTTGCTTGGCTTTTACAAACTGCTGTGACAATGGAATGTTAACAACAGTCGCTTTGGTTCAACAGATAAAAGTAAAGAGCTCTGCAGAGCGCCCTGCCCTCCCACCCTGCTGCTGCGCACAGAGAGGAAGAGCCGGGCTGGAGCCCAGGAGGACGAGGTCAGTTCCAGACCTGTGTGTGTCTTAAAGATGCAAACCCCTCAAGCCAGGTTACTGCATGGCCTGTGTGCGTGACAGCTGGTGCCGTGTGGAGCCCCATGGGCCAGGTAGGGCTCAGACATGGGAGCAGCCTGGGGAGGCTCTGCCCAGATCTGAGACCCCGAGTTCACTGGGGGCCACTCCCCTGGGCATGAATTTGGCTTCTCATGTACATTTGTCCCTTTTCAGAAGGAAGAGAGGACACACAGTGGCCAGGCTTCCTGCAGACAGCCACCGTTTAGGCTGGGGTAAAGAGAACCCACCACACATTCGCTCTTTTTGAAAACCTTCTCATTTTAGGCCTTTCTCTGTGCCTGTTTTCCAAATGACATTTTAAAGGCTGGTCAGGATGTTGCGTTTGATGCATTTAATGTTCTAACAGCACCGTCCTCCCTCTGCATAACCCAGGGGATTCCCTTTTATTGCTACCTCTGAAAATCACGAATCACACTTAATTTGCTCCCATCTGTCAAATACAGCAGCGCTGCAGTCAGACAACTCTGTCTCTCAGTCACCTGGGCCAGGGGCTTCCCCCACGGCCCCTGGGGTTTTCCACGGCCCCTCATTTGTGTTCCTGTTCCTTTGAGTGGCTCCATGGCATGGTCACATAAGGGCTCTCTTCTGCTTCCGGACCACCAGTGCCCACGATCACCAGGGAAAGCTTATCACAAATGATAGCGCAAGTTAAACTTGGGCCCCCAACGATGATTTTTCTTATAGGAGATTAACATCCAAACCAGAATTCCGTATTAATTACACAGATAGCCTTTCTAGTGCCTTAAATAAATACTTTCTTTATCACTGGGTTCTGTGAGTCTAATTCACTTTTATTACTTTAGTGTGGAACATGAGTTTTATACCGTGATTAGCCAGTTTTATCACCAACAGGAAATCATAACCAGCGTGAGCCTCGTGAAGGCGACCTTGGTAATTAGCGGCAGAGAATCCCGGCTTCGCCAAGTTTAAATGCCAATCCCTATCACAAATTACACCCTACTATATTTGCTTGAATAATTAGCTGAAGTAATCCACTACGCAGAGACTTCTCGTTGAGTTTCTATTGTTCAATTAACTTCATAATGGAAACCCCCTCTAATTTCTCTAATTGGACTAGTAATAGAAACTCTGCTCTTAATATATATATTTTGAGATAAGTGTTTCTGGGTGCTCCTTGTCATGTAATTCTTTATCCTGACTTTATTTTCTCATGGGAAACGAAAATATTTGCTACTATCAGAAACTCTAAACCTTTTTTTTCTTATAAACTTAAGGATAACAACGTAAATTACAGATTATTCATTAAATGGTATTATCTGTCAGAATGGTTGGAGTGCAGGGTAAGACCCCAGGGAATACCAGGATGAGCACATGTGAAGGAGACGGCGTATTGTCCTGGCCGTCACCTCTGTGTGTGAGGTGCCCTCTCCAGGTCCACATCCTGGCCATCACCTCTGTGTCTTCCCAGGCCCACGTCCTGGCCGTCACCTCTGTGTCTTCCCAGGTCCACGTCCTGGCTGTCACCTCTGTGTCTTCCCAGGTCCTGGCCGTCACCTCTGTGTCTTCCCAGGTCCTGGCTGTCACCTCTGTGTCTTCCCAGGTCCTGGCTGTCACCTCTGTGTCTTCCCAGGTCCTGGCCGTCACCTCTGTGTCTTCCCAGGTCCACGTCCTGGCCGTCACCTCTGTGTCTTCCCAGGTCCTGGCCGTCACCTCTGTGTCTTCCCAGGTCCTGGCCGTCACCTCTGTGTCTTCCCAGATCCTGGCCGTCACCTCTGTGTCTTCCCAGGTCCTGGCCGTCACCTCTGTGTCTTCCCAGGTCCACATCCTGGCCGTCACCTCTGTGTCTTCCCAGGTCCTGGCCGTCACCTCTGTGTCTTCCCACGTCCTGGCCGTCACCTCTGTGTCTTCCCAGGTCCACGTCCTGGCCGTCACCTCTGTGTCTTCCCAGGCCCACGTCCTGGCCGTCACCTCTGTGTCTTCCCAGGTCCACGTCCTGGCCGTCACCTCTGTGTCTTCCCAGGTCCTGGCCGTCACCTCTGTGTCTTCCCAGGTCCTGGCC
>CAUYTI010127041.1:0-26128 GCA_963575145.1 Galago senegalensis | reverse complement strand
TGTTAAGACATTTATATTCTACACCTAGTAAATTTCACATATACCCTTGTAAGATGCACCATAGGTGTGGTCCCACCAATTATCCTCCCTCCACCCATCCTCCACCCTCCCCTCCCTCTCCCCTTTCTTGTTCTTCTTGGGCTAGAGTTTTATGAATGTTTTTATCTTTGACACAGTAATTCTGCTTCCAGATATCTAAAGAAATAATCATATGGCTTCACAGATAAATTCCATCAATAAAAATATACCAAGATTAATGAACTCTTTCAAAAATTAAAAAAGAATATTTTCCAACTCATTCTATAAGGCTAGTATCACTCTTTTTTTTTCATATACACATTGATGCCTTCATGGGGTACAATCTGCTGATTTTATATACACTTAGGATGCTTACATCAAACTAGTTAATATAGCCTTCACCTCATTTACTTAATTATTGTGTTAAGACATTTATACTCAATACTTAATAGATTTGACATGTACCCTTGCAATATGTGTACCATAGGAATGGTCCCACTGTGCTAGTCTCACTCCCATCCCAAAACCATAGAAAGATTTTATAGGAAAAGGAAAATTCTGATCAATATATTTTATGAATATAGATACAAAAAATCTTCAACACAATACTCACAAATTGAGTCCAGAAACATACAAAAAGAATTATACACCATGACCCTGTAGGATTTATTTTGGGAGTGCAAGGTTAGTTTAATGTTTGAAAAACAATTCATGTAATATATCAAAAGGATAAAAAAACAAATATATGTGATCATCTCATTAAATATAGAAAAATCATTTGGCAAAATTCAGCACCTTTTCATGATAAAAACATTCAACAAACTAGGGGAAAAAAGGGAATGTAATTTGATAAAAGGCATCCATAAAAAACTTAGAAATTACACCAAATTTAATGGTGAAAGACTAGATGTTTTGCTCCCACTAATATCAGGAGCAAGAAAAGGATGTTCACTTTTGCCATTTTTACATTGTAATGAAGGTTCTATCCAGGGTATTGTGTAAGAAAATAAAATGAAAAGTCATGCACATTAGAAGGGAAGAATTAAAATATCTTTGTTGCATATTCTATATAGAAAATCATTAAAAATCGACTAAAAACTACTAGAACTAATAAAAGACTTCAGCAAGGTTGCAGGAGGCAATATCAGTATACAAAAATCAATTGTATATCAATATATACTTGCAATCCAAAAGTGAAATTAAGAAAATAATTTCATGGCCAGGCACAGTGGCTCACGCCTGTAATCCTAGCACCCTGGGAGGCCAAGGTAGGTGGATCACCTAGGCTCCGGAGTTTGAGAACAGCCTGAGCAAGCCTGAGCAAGAGTAAGACCCCATCTCTACTAAAAAATAGAAAAACTAGCCTGGCTTAGGGCACACACTTGTAGTCCCAGTTACTCAGGAGACTGAGGCAAGACGATTTCTGAAGCCCAGGAGTTTGAGGTTGCTGTTAGCTATGACACCATGGCACTTTACCCAGGGTGACAGGGTGAGAGTCTGTCCCCAGCCCTCCAAAACTCCAGAATTTCATTAATCCATATATTACCTTGGAAAAGAATAAAATGCTCAGAAATAAATTTCTCCAAAAATATTGCAAAATTTATACTGTGCAAATGGCAAAATCCTGTTGGAAGAAATTAAAGATGATCTATTAAAAGAAAAAAGTCTATATTCATGAATTAGCAGACTTAATACTGTTAAGATGGCAATATTCCCCAAATTGATCTACAGATCTAAAACAATACCTACCTAAATACCAGACGAATTTTTAATATAAATTGACAAACTAATCCTTAAAATCATCAGAAATGCAGTAGACTTATATTAGCCAAAATGATATTGAAATATGAGAAAAAAGTCAAAAGATTCACATTTTTTTTATTTTAAAACTTACTTCAAAGCAACAATAACCAAGGTAGTGTGGTACTGGCATAAGAATAACTTACATATAAACCATTATTAAGAAATGTAGGGCCCATAAGTAAATCCATGTATCTATGGTCAATTAATTTAAACAAGGGCTCCAAGACCACTTAATAGGGAAAGAATAGTTTTTTCAGTAAATGACACTGGGATAATTGGATATTCACATGTGAAAGAATGAACTGGTATCCCCTACTTCACACCATATGCAAAATTAACTCAAAATGGATTCCTGTCCTAAAAGTAAGACCAAAACAATAAAAACCTTAGAAGTGCTTCAAGGAACATTATCAAGAAAAAGAGAAGACAACCCATACAGTTCCCTGATAAGGAACTGTGTCTAGAATACACAAACATCTTTTACAACTCTATAATGAAAAGACAACCCAATTTTCAAATGGGGAAATCATCTAAATAGACATTCTACAAAGGAGATAAATTGCCAAGAAATAAACTAAAATATTTACTCTCACTATATCAATATATACTTAATAATTGTTACTTAATTATTCCAAATTAAGAATTAATTAAAAAAAAAAGAAGCAACTTCGGTGTCTAAAAATAGGAGATTATTTATTTACATGAATTATAGTACATTAAAAATTGAAATATAATACAGCCATTAAAAAGATTTTTTGAAAGCCAGTATAGGAAAATAATGATGCCCAAGAGCACTGGAGACAGAGGGCTGTGTTTGAATTCCGGTTCTATCACTTACCAGAGTCATGTCCTTGGGGAAACTACTTAGCATGTCTAAGCCTCAGTTTCTTTATCTATAGGTTTTGCTAGGATTAAAGGTAATTATCCATGTGAAGTGTTCAGTAAATTGAATAGCTCATAGTGAATGCTAAACATATGTTTCAAAAAAATTGATTATAGTGTGCTTTTATTAACATGTTGAACTCCTTAAGATAGAACATCAAGTTAATAAGGAGTATATTAAAGTGTACATAAAATATTTAACAAATTTTGAATAAATGATTAGGCAGATGTATGAATGGATGAATACATAGGATGGATAAATGGATGGATATAAACATCTGTATGGAATCTTATATTAAACCCTATCTTTCTTTATATAGAACAAGTCACCCTGGTTTATTATTGTTTCAAAATTCATATATCTATCTTTTTTGAGACTTTTTCTTAATTTAACGTGTGTGTGTATTTGTGTTTTGCCTAGCTCTTCTATAGGTGTCTCCTAAGAGGAGTTGACACTATCAGAAACATTCATGGGTCCCTGAAAGAATAGGTAGATTTACTATTTCTCAAACTCTGCGATTACTACCTCTGTATTCTTGCCATTGCTTTCCTTGCCGGAGGAGGCAGCCTATACTTTGTATGGGCTACAAGTATATCCCTTATTTAACTCACTCATTTTTTAAATTGCCCCTTGTTGGCAATTAGCAATCAAATTCTTAATTAGCTTAAATCCACCTGGCTATTTTTCCCCTAATAAATCAATTAATTCAATTCACATGGAGGGGATTGTATTTAGTGCCATATTTCAGTCATTACTGACCATCATTGTGCGTGGCTGCTGTATGTACAGTGAAGACATGATATCCAAGCAGAATTTTTATTCTCCACTGTTTTGCAGTCTGAAGTGAAGAATGTGGTTAGTGTTTTTAATGTAGAAAGGGATTTTGCAACAGGCCTCAGAAGACCAAAACAGAAATTAGGAGTCTAGTGTATCTTATAAGCAGGTTCACTGTTTAGGTTACAGCCTTCTCACATACACCTGATGATGTGCAGTGTCATTCATTTCAGACTCAAATTGTATTTGTTCAGTAGAAAAATTGTGAGATTATATTCTCTGTTGTTGCAGTAAAGGTTGCTGAACAGTGGGATAGAGGTTCCAGGAACATGTTGAGAATGAATTCCACATAATTATACTTTGCCCCCAAGTTTCCCATGGGTGCATTGTTTGGGAAAATAGGGCAAATTTAAGATTTCATTTTTAAAATCAGCTTGAAGAAAGACTTTCATATATGGACAAGTTTCTTTTCACCCTTTAAGACTGTTTCTCTTGAAAGAGAAACTCTTTGGGGGCATAATAGTGAAGTATCAGCATACAGAGAATTATAATGATCAAAATAAAAATTTGTTAAATAGGTTAAGTTTTTGTGCAAACACTATTACATGTCAGTCTCTTAATTATTCCAAATGTCTGATAACACTGACTTTTCTTGTTTAAAGAAATTTCCCAAATGTAATCAATATATCAAAATACTTAAATATAGACTGAAATTTATTGCGGTAGCTTAATAGTGTGTATTTCATTCAGGAGTCTTAAAATACTGTAGCTAATTCACAAAATATAATTTTACTCATCTATTCTGAGTCAGCTTGTCAATAAAGTATCTAGGAACCTCAGAATTAAGCAAGGAGGTGAGTAAGTCAAAGGCTCATGTGCCATCACCACTTTGGAGCTAGCCTTGAGGAAGTACAAATTCTAGTTGCACAAGGGGCGAAAGGAAATCTTGGCTTAATTTGTTTTTTATCAACAGCTTTATAGAGATATAAGTCGTATATCACAAAATTCAGCCTTTTAAATTGTACAATTCAATGGCTTTTAATATATTTATAGAATTGCACAAACATCATCAATATCTAAGTTCAGAACATTTTCATTACAGCAAACAGAAACTTTATATCCATTAGCAAACATATCCCATTTCCCATCCCTCCAGCCCTTGGCAACCAGTAATCTAGTTTGTGTCTGTGTGTATTTGGATAATTCATATTAATGGTATCATACCCATAAGTGGCCTTTTGTGACTGGCTTCTTTCACTTAGCATAGTGTTTTCAAGGTTCATACATGTTGTAGGGTGTGTTAGTGCTTTTTTCCTTTTTATTGTAGAACAATATTTTATTTTATGAATTTACAAGATTTTATTTGTCCATTCATTAATAAGGGACATTTGAGTTGCATCCCTTTGGGGCTATTGTGAACAATACTGCTATGAACATTCATATACAATTTTCAAGGACTTAGTTTCAGTACTCTTAGATATATGCTTATGATTAGAATATCTGTGTCTTGGCCAGGCACGGTGGCTCATGCCTGTAATCCTAGCACTGTGGGAGGCAGGTGGACTGCCTGAGCTAACCAATTTGAGACCAGGCTGAGACAGAGCAAGACTCCATCTCTAAAAAAAAAAAAAAAAAAAAAAAATAGCCAGGCATATTGTAGTGGGTGCCTGTAGTCCCAGCTACTTGGGAGGCTAAGGTAAGAAAATTGCTTAAGCCCAAGAGTTTGGGATTGCTGTGAGCTGTGACAGCATAGCACTCTACCAAGGGCAACAAAGTGAGACTCTGTCTCAAAAAAAAAAAAAACAATAGCTGTGTCTTATGGTAAATCTATGCTTAACATTTTGAGAACTAGCAAAACTGTTTTCCAAAGTGGATTTGCCATTTTACAAACCTACTAGCAATGCAAGAGTGTTCTAATTTCTCCACATTTTCACCAACACTTTTTATTTTCTTTGTTATTATTATAATGGGTATGAAATGGTCTCTCTTTGTGTTTTGATTTGCACTTTTCTAATGATCAACAATGTTGAATAGCATTTCACGTACTTAATGTCCATTTGCATACCTTCCTTATGTTTAAGTAGCCACCTTGCAACCATTTAAAAAATGTCTATTCATATCCTTTGCCCATTTTTTAATTGAGTTGTTTGTGTTTTAATTGTTGAGTTGTGAAGTTTCTTTATATATTTTGGATTCAAGTCCCTTATTAGTACATGATTTACAAATATTTTCTCCCACTCTGAGGTCTTTTTTCTTTTTCAGTGGTGTCCTCTGAAGGATGAAGATTTTTAATTTGGATGAAGTCAATTTTTTCAATTTTTAAAAAAATTGTCTCTTGTGCTTTTGGCATCATATATTAGAAGCCATTGCCTACAGCTCAGTTACAAAGGTTTATGTATAAGTTGTCTTCTAAGAGTTTTATAGTTTGAGCTCTGCATATACGTCTTTGATCTATTTTGAACTAATTTTTGTATATGTGGGAGGTAGGGGTCCACTTTATTCTTTTGTATGTAAATATACAACTCTCCTACACCATTTGTTGCAAAGACAATTCTGTCCCCATTGAATTGTGTTGGCACCTTCATCAAAAATCAAATCACTATAAACGTAAAGGCTTATTTCTAGACTCTCAGTTCTATTTCACTGACCTCTATGTCTATTCTTACTGCCAATAACACACTGTTTTGATTACTGTAGCTTCACAGTAAGTTTTGTAACCAAGAAATGTGAGTCCTGCAACTTTTTCTTTGTTTTCAAAATCGTTACAGTTACTCTGGGTCCTATGTTATTCCATATGAATTTTAAGATCAGCTTATCAATTTCTACAAAAAAAAAGTCTTGGCTTAATTTATATCAACATACAACAGTTTCTGGTCTAGTCGACAGGACACAATTAACTACCTCCCCAAGAAGTGATCATTAGAGCAAGTGAGTTAAGCCTCATGTTCCAGGTGGTGTATCCTACATAGAACAGGCCCTCAGTTGCTCTGAAAGAACAGAAGCAGACTTTAGCCCCTAGATGGAAGAGAGAGCTGACAAGATCTGGGCAAAATCTGAAGGTTAGAGCCAAGAAACTCAAATTTTGAGGCCCAGAAATGTAGTATAAAAGAGAAGGATTATAACATGAGGGAGCCATAGCCAAAAGCACTTTGTGCCAGCCATTGTGCAATGGAAGGATCCAAAGTGCACCAGTGATTACTTCTATTATTACTTTGTCACAGAATCATTGATGTTAAACAGAGGTCATATTACTAGCATGGCCCGTCCACCAAAGCAAATTCAGCCTATAATAATAATAACCAACGTCTAGGAAGCACTTTCTAGTTGACAATACCTGTCCTGTTATCATCACAACAACCAGCATGGTAGCTATTGTTTAAGGATCAGTTTACAAACATTCAATGAACTTCTTTTTTTTAATTATTTTTTCATTTCTTTTGAGACAGAGTCTCACTATGTTGCCCTCAGTAGAGTGCCATAGCATCACAGCTCCCAGCAACCTCAAACTCTTGGGCTTAAGCGATTCTATTGCCTCAGCCTCCCAAGTAGCTGAGACTATAGGCCCACACCACAAAGCCCAGCCATTTTATTGTTGCAGTTGTCACTGTTGATATTAGCTGGCCAGGGCTGGGTTCAAACCCACCACCCTGCTCACTGAGCTATGGGTGCTGCCTCAATGAACTTCTTAATGACTTATTTGGACCCTGGTGATATAAGATGAAAGAAGAAAATCCATTTCCTTCAGAAATCAACTTAATGATGCAGAGATGCAAACATATAGTTGGATAATTATAAGTGTCACCAATATTAAAAGTGATACTAATGGACATGTAAGTCAGATGCTTCTGGAAATGTCCGGAAAGAAGCTCCTATTCTGACTGGGGGCATGTGTTCAGGAATAAATAGGGGGACAAAATTAAATCTAGATGTGTAAGAAGTCCTGAAAAAGACAGCCCAGTGTGAAAAAAGGGGGGAAAGTAGAGCAATTCTTCTACCATTTCTGTACCTTTGCCTGTGGCATCTTTATTTCCCTTTCTCTCCAGCTGTGTTTTAATAATTCTGTTCAAGCCTTACTCTTACTTGAAGCAATGAGAATAAACACATATAGAATTAATGAGAATCTTCCTTGATAATCCTTATTAAGCAAATATCTGAGGAATAAAGAACTCTCCATATTAAAAATATTAAGAGTACTTTCATCTTAAATTTATCTTCTTATTTTTTTCCCAGGATTTACTTGAAAGCATGATGGGCATGTTAAACAATGCAATAACATCATAAATGCAAATCTTAACTTTAATTTCCACTTCATTTTATTTTTCCTCATGGTATTCAATGTGAAGAGGCCAGGTCTAGTTTCTGGGACTATGTTATAGTAAAAGAGCACCTCTAACTGATAAGTTGGAAATATTTCATAAATTTAAGGAATAATTATTACTTTTTTCCCAGTCTGGTCATTTCTTCTTTATTTCATTGTGGTTACTTTTAATGCAGCAAAACACCATTAATTAAAATCATTGGGTCAGGCACTGTTGGCTATACCTGATAGCTATTAGTACAGAACCACATGGGAGAAGGGCTTTTCTGCCAACCCCAAACACTAGATTATGACTGATCTGTATACCGGTTAGACTTAGACTCTAAAATAAGACTAGTAACCGCAAACCCTTTGCTAATGATTGGTTCATGGGTGAGCATGTGACCCGGTTCTGGTGTTGAAAAAAAGAAAAACTTTGATGTTGGGACTCCCAGTAACAATTTTACTTCTTTATGAAAAGAGAAAGGCAGGGAGACCTGTCTCTTCTTACTACCTTGAACAAGGCTGCATGAGGATGTAGTGTCTTGAGCAGTAGTAGCCACCTTGCAACCATTTGCAATAGGCCCAAGGATAAACAACCAACATATGAAGAAGGCAGAGCTGAGAGAGACTCATAATATAACATTGTTCACCAGTTATACCTGCACCTACTTTAGATTTCTTGTTTTATGAAGTAATACATGCTGATGATGGCAATACCATGCTGTTTTGGTTGCCATAGCCTTTAAGAATAATTTGAAGTTGGGTAATGTGATGCTTTCAGATTTGTTCTTTTTCCTTAGGATTTCTTTGGCTATTCAGGGCCTTTTTTAGTTGTATATGGAATTTAGAATTATTTTTTCTAGATCTGTGAGAAATGACATTGGAATTTTTATGGTAATTGCATTGAATCTATATATCACTTTAGGCAGTATGGACAGTTTAACAATGGTGATTCTTCTAATCCATGAGCATGGGATGTTTTCTATTTGTTTGTACCATCTATGATTTCTTGATTTGTTTCACCAGTTGGGTTTTTTTTTTTTTTTTGCAGTTTTTTGCTGGGGCTGGGTTTGAACCTGCTACCTCCAGCATATGGGGCCAGCACCCTACTCCTTTGAGCCACAGGCACCGCCCTTTCACCAGTTTTTTATACTTTTCCTTGTAGTAATCTTTCACCTCCTTGGTTAAGTATGTTCCTAGGTATTTGATTTTCTTTGTAGCTACTATACATAGTATTGAATTATTGACTGCTATTAGAATATAGAAATTCTATTGATTTGTGTACATTAATTTTCTAGCCTGAAACATTACTGAATTTATTTATCAATTCTATGAGTCTTTTGGTGGAGTTTTTTGTGTTTTCTAAGTACCAGGTTGACAAACAATGACACTTTAGACTTCATCTTTGCTGACTTGGATGCCCTTCATTTCTTTCTCTTTCTTGATTGCTCTAGCTAGGACTTTCAGTGCTACGTTGAATAAAAGTTCTGACAATGAGCATCTTTGTCTTATTCCAGTTCTTAGGGGGAATACAAGCTGCATGTTTTGCCACTTTGTTACTAGAGTTAATGTCTTACTTTTAGGGATCATTTATAAACCCCTGAGTCTCAGGGTTCAAGGAACTGAAGTCAGATCTGAGATGTAAATTCTCTGTTACCTTAATCACATTGCTCAACCAATCTGGATCTCAGTTTCCTCACCATGAAAAAAGGAACTTGGACAAAAATAATCTTGAGGTTATTTAAGGAATCAGTGGACTTGAAGATAAAGAAATAAAAATTATATAAATTGAAATATAAAGAGAAAAGAGTTAAAAAAATAGAATAGACCATCCAAGAGGTACGGATCAATATCAAATCCTGTAACGTACTTCTAACAGGAATCTCAGGAGGAAAATATGGAGTGACTAGAGCAGAAAGAATATTTGAAAATATAATGGCTGGGAATTTTCCAAAATTAATGAAGAGTCTTGAGACTCTCTAATTTCAAGAAACTGAGATCAGAAAACTAGGAGCAGAGGTATAGTTTATCATAACTTAAAAATATTATTTATTTTTCTACATGTTTGTCCATATGTGTTACATATTACCTTAATGACAAATTGTGTGTGAAATTGTTATTGCTCTTCAATACATCTATAAAGTCATGAGTGAAATGCCCTGGTGCAGAACTCATGCTCTCAGGAAGTAATTTCATCAGTGAAGAGCTTTGTCCACACCAAGCAAATAATGGCTGTGTGGAAAATTACACTGATGCAATAATAGCCTAGAAGTATTTACAGGCAAACTCTCACAGATGTTAGGGAACAGAGAGGCTCAAAGATTAAATTAAGATGTTTGAATCTCATATTTTATTAAATCAATTTAAAATACACAATGGTTCTGCAAGGGGAAAATGATGGGGTAGCTTAACAATCTTAGGGTAGGGTGCAAACTTCCACTTATAATACAGAGAACTTTATAATCAGAAAAAAAAATTGGCTAATCTACAAAATCACTTCTTGAATAACTCAGAGTCAAGTTTGTATACAAGCAACTATCTCAAAATCTAATGAAAGAGAAGAGATGGGATATAAGCACTTGCTCACCTGAGATAGTTATGTATGCCACATAAGCTAGTTAGAAGACTTTCCTCTTGCTAACAATCTTTACTGGGCTGCTAAAGGCTGAATGTGGACTAGCACAGGAGGATATAACCTCTAGGATCCATAGACAGAGAGGAATTTTCACATACTTGCAGTTCTTTCTTCAGGGATCTCACTCAGTGCTCATAAAAAAATATTGGAGGCAGGAAAGACAGAGATAATGTAGGCCTGGGGGAGGAAAATAGCAGCCACTTCCAGAAAGGCAAAAGGTCCAACCTAATCCCTTCTTCCCTGAGGAATAGAATCATTAAGCCACTGGGGGAAGAGTCACAAACTGTCATCATTAGAGCACCCATGCACCTGGAGGAAACAAAAAAATTTAGAAAGCAACTACCACAAACCTTCTATTCTTAGGGGAGGGACTTGAAAATTTTCTGGTCCTTTAGAGCACTTTTATCCTTGGGGGATGAAAAAAAGCATGCAGAAGGCCCTACCTCCTGGGCAGCACCTGTGGCTCAAAGGAGTAGGGCACAGGCCCAATATACCGGAGGTGATGGTTCAAACCTAGCCCTGGCCAAAAAAAAAAGAGGCCCCACTCCAGTTCAACTCCTGATTAATTGATTCAACACCCCACACTAAAAAGCTAACAAAAGAAGAAGCTGTCCACTTTCGGTATACTACTATGCTACCCAAAATGTCCAGCTTTCAATTAAAACTTACTAGTAAGAAGTAAACAAAAACCCCACAACATTCTGTTAAGGGACAAAGCAATCAATAAATGAAGATATGATTCAGATGTTGTAACTGTCATACAGATAATTTAAAATAACTACAATTCTAGTATACAACTTGCACAGATTGAAAATTTTAACATAGAGATGGAAACCACAAGAAGCAATCACATGAAATCCTAGGGAAAAACATACACACACACACACAGTAAAAGAGATGTAGAATGATGTCACGAAGCTGATTGACATATTTGACATAGCCAAAAAAAGAATCAATGAACTTAAAGATAGGGAAATAAAAATCACACAAATTGAAATATAAAGAGAAAAAGGTTAAAAAAAAGTCACCTAACCCCAGTGAGAATGGCCCACATCACAAACTCTCAAAGCTGCAGGTGCTGGCATGGATGTGGAGAGAAGGGAACACTTTAACACTACTGGTAGGACTGCAAACTAATACAACCTTTTTGGAAGGAAGTATGGAGAATCCTCAAAGAACTCAAATTAGACTTTACATTTGATCCTGAAATCCCATTACTAGGCATCTACACAGAAGAAAAAAAATCTTTTTATCATAAGGACATTTGACTAGACTGTTTATCTCAGCTCAATTTACAATTATCAAAATGTGGAAACAGCCTAAATGCCCACCAACTCAGGAATGGATTAACAAGCTGTGATTTATGTATACCATGGAATACTATTCAGCCACTAAAAAAGATGGAGACTTTACATCTTTTGTATTAATCTGGATGGAGGGGGAACACACTCTTCTTAGTAAAGCATCGCAAGAATGGAGAAGAGTCCAATGTACTCAGTTCTAATATGAAGGCAGTAGATGAGCTAATACAAAGGAAGGGGGAGTAGGGGAACAAACAAGTGGGGAGGGAGGTGGATGGAGTGTCATGGTGTCACCTCTTGGGGGTGGGACATTATTTATAAGAGGTACTTTATCTAACAAATGCAATCAGTGTAAACTAATTCTTTGTACCTTCAATGACTCCCAAACAATAAAAAAAAATTTTTTTTAAAAAGGAATATGCTATCCAAAAGCTATGGATCAACATCAAACTGTGTAACATACTTCTAATGGGAATCCCAGTAGAAAAATATGGAGTAACTAGAGCACAAGAAATATTTAAAGATATACAGCTTGGAATTTTCTGAAATTATTTGAAGACACCAAGCCACAGGACCATCAATCTCAGAGAACTTCATACTGGATAAATACAGTGTACATGCACACACACCTCATATTCAAACTATGAATAACAAGAGATAAAATCTTGAAGGCAGTCAGAGGAAAAAATTACATAAGAATTAAAGAGTTGCACATTTCTTGTCAGATACTACGTAAGCCCGAAGACAATGGAGTGACATGTGAAACATTTTTCAATTAATTCTTTTTTATTAACAAACAATTATATACCATGAATATTTATCACGTACAATGTGATGTTTTAAAATATATATAGATAGGCCAGGTGCACTTGCTCATGCCTATAATCATAGCATTCTGGAAGGCTAAGGTAGATGGATTGCCTGAGCTCATAGGTCAAGACTTCATCTGAGCCAGAGCGAGACTTTGTCTCTAAAAATAGCTGGGCATTGTGGCAGGTGCCTGTAGTCCTAGCTACTCAGGAGGCTGAGACAAGGGAATCACTTTAGCCCAAGAGTTTGAGGTTGCTTGTGAGCTATGATGCCATAGCACTCTACCGAGGGTGACAAGTGAAACTGTCTCAGAAAAAAAAAAATGTATAGATTGTGAAATGGCTAAATTGATCTAATTAACAGGCATTACCTCCCAAACTTATCGTTTTTTGTAGTGAGAACACAAAATCTATTTTTGGCAATTTGCAAGAATATAATATATTGTTATTAACTATAATCACCATGTTGTACAATAGATCTTTTAATTTTATTCCTCCTATCTAAGTAAAATTTTATATCCCTTGATCAACTTCTTGCCAGCACCCTTTCCACATTCTACTCTTTGCTTCTTTGAGTTTGACTCTTTCACATTGCATATTTAAACATACTTGTCTTTCTGTGCCTGGCTTATTTCCTTCAGGTTCATCCATGTTGTCACAAATGACGTGATTTGATTTTCTTCTTTTCTAAGGCTGAAAAGTATTCCATTGTGGACACATTCCACTTTTCTTTGTTCATTCATCCACTGATGCACACTTAGGTTGCTCTCCCTATTTAGCTATTGTGAATAATGCTACATGAATATGTGAATGCAGATCTCTCTTCACTATACTAATTTTATCTCCTTTGGATATATACCCAGTTGTTGGATTGCTATATCATATGGAAGTTCTATTTTTAGTTTTTTGAGGAACCTCTATACTGTTTCCCACAATGGCTCTGCTAATCTGCATTCCCATCAACAGTGTGCAAGGATTCTTTTTTCCACATCCTTGCCAACATTTGTTATTTTTCGTCTTTTTGTTAATAGCCATCTGAGAGGTTGGAGGTAAAATCTCATTGTGGTTTCTTAAAAAATAAATTTAATTTCAGGGTGGCACCTGTGGCTCAGTGGGTAGGGCACCAGCCCCATATACCGAGGGTGGTGAGTTCAAACCCGGGCCCTGCTGAACTGCAACAAAAAATAATTTTAATTTCAAAATATTGAGGGGTACAATTGCTCTTCATGAATGAATTGCATAATGCTGAAGTCAGGACTCTCAGTGAGCCCATCATAATATTATACATTGTCCCCAATATGTAAGTTTTTCTCCTTCACCCTCCACCTCCACTCCTTCTTAGTTTCTGATGCCCTTTGCACCACTTTATGACCATGTGTTCCCATCATTTAGTTCCAATGTATTAGTGAGAATATGTGGGTTTTTTCTCATTCCTGAGCTACTTAGGCCAGTGTTCTCTAGTTCCAACCAAGCTGCTTCAAATGAAATTATTTCATTTCTTTTTATGGCAAAGTAGTAGTCCATGGTGTGTATGTGTATGTCATATTTTCTTTATCCACGCATCAATTGATGGGCTCTTAGGTTGATTCCATATATTTGTAACTTTGTAAATCTTCTTTTGAGAGAAGTTTTCAGGTCCTTTGGCTATTTTTTAGCCTCAATAATGTTTTTTGCTATTAAATTGCTTGAGTTTCTTATATATTTCAGATAGTAACCCCTTATCAGATGTATGGTTTGCAAATATTTCTCCTGTTCTGTAGGTTGTCTCTTCACTCTGTTGATTGTTTCCAAAGATTTCTGTGCAGAATCATTTTAGTTTGGTGTAATCTCATTTGTCTATTTTTGTTTTTATCACCAGAATTTTGGGGGTCATATTCACAAAATTGTTGCCCAGACCAATGTCATAGAGCTTTCCACTATACTTTCTTCTATAGGTTTTATAGTTTCATGTTTTAAATTGAAGTTGATTATTTGGATGTAAGATAAGGATATAATTTCATTTTCTGCATGTAGATATTCCGTTTTCCAACATTCTTTATTGAAGAAATTGCCTTTTGTTTACAGGGTGTTCTTGGCACCTTTGTCAAAAGTTGATTGACCATAAATGTGTGGATTTATTTCTGGGATTCCTGTTTTGTGCCATAGATTTATGCTTCTATTCTTAAGTCAGTATCATGATGTTTTGATTACTATAGCTTTGCAATATATTTGAAGTCACATAGTGTGATACTTCCAGTTTGGTTATTTTTACTCAGAAAGAACAAAGCTATTCAGGTTCTTTTGTGGCTCAATACAAATTGTATAATTTCAATAAGGATTGTACTGAATCTGTAGATGGCTTTGGGTAGTATGGATAGTTTAATAATATTAATTATTCCAATCCATAAATATGAGTTACTTTTCATTTATTATGTCTTTTTTAATTCATTTTATCAGTGTTTTATAGTTTTCAGTTATATGTTTTATAATCTCCTTGTTTAAATTTATTCTTAAGCATTTTTGTAGCTATTGTAAATGGAATTGTTTTCTTATGTCTTTTTCAGATATTTCATTATCAGTATATAGAAAAGTAATGATTTTTGTATGTTAATTTTTTGTCCTGCAATTTTGCTGCATTTGTTTTTTGCAAAAGATATATCAGCTTTTTGGTGGAGTCTTTAGGATACTTTGCAAATATTATGATGTTATCAGCAAAGAGGGAAAATTTGATTTCTTCCTTTCTATGTTAAATGTCTGTTATTTCTTTCCCTTGCCTAATTTCTCTGACTAGTAATTTTAGTACTATGTTAAATAGAAATAAAGTAGGCAAAATAGTATATGCATGTTATTCCATTTGGACTAAAATATATTTTAAATCTGATGCTTTCTTATAGACTTTCTATCAGGAAGAGCTGTCTATTAGTTTTGAAAGTATAGGATACAAACAGTATGAAAAGATCACACTATGTGCATCTTAGGTTATGCTGTTCATATGTCTCATCTTTCTGCAAGATCAACCCTCTCCACTGATAGTGTAAGTATGAAGGACAAGAATTAGGTTGAAGCCAAAATAAAAGGTAGCTAGAACCAATGCATGTTTGAGAGATGCTAGGAAAAGGATATAACATACCAACTAGCCTGATGAACAGCTTTTGTGGACAGAGTTAACACAGGGTCAGAGTGATGTTACCAATCTAATAATGAGTTCCTTAATGTTGATTGCTCAATACTGAGTATTGAGGGCTTCATGTGCCTCACGTTGATTTTAGCATAGTGTGAATATTTTGTGCCTATTGATCCTCCTATCCCTTCATATATTAATATATATAAGTAATAGTTTCTGATCCTTTTTATTATATACTCCAAGCATTCTATCTATTTTTAACATGTGTAATAGTTAACCAACTCACTATTTATATTTAACATCTAATTAATTTTATATGACTGACAAGTCACTGGGTATCAATACTTAATGCACCTTATGCGTTTCATTCATTCCACTTGTTTTTCTTATCCCCTATAACAGAATTGTCAAACAATACAGAAATCCTACATTATGATAGTGCTCACTCTTCAGAAAAAGTAGATAACCTTGAGCCAAAGAAAATCCACTCTCTGCTCCTTGGGTACTGACTGACCCTGACATCCTTGTCTTGTATCACTTTCATCTCTATTACCATCAACTGCCAGGATCAAATTGCTAGGACTAGGGCAAGATGATCCAAGTCACCTCATTTTTTAAAAAATATCTTTCGTTGACAACTCACCCCTTTGGTGACCTGATAGCATCTCTATCCCCAACCTGACTGTTGCCTCATTCATCTTATATTAATATTTGAGAGGGATAGCTTGGCTTTAAAACCCTATCATCACTGTTTCCATCTTGTTTGTGCCCTCCTGCCATCTCACTTATCCTAACCATCCCATAGCTATTTAACAACTCCTGCGGCAGGTCCTAGCCCTTGTTTAGGTTTTATTTCTGAATAAGTGGCTTTGACTAAACCTTATTCCCTCGCTATTATCAGCAAATGTGTTGCTATTCACCACTCCTTGCCCATAACAGACAAAACTAAGTAACTTTTTTTCTCTTTCCCATCAAACCCAGAAATGGGCTGAAAATACTTAACAGCACATTCCAGATGGCCCATCATAATCAATCAAAGGTGCCAGGTAAGATGAAACCTAATTGCCAACCAAAGTCTATTCTTTCATTATGGATTATTTAGACATAAATCAGTTTAGCCTAATTTAACATGACGTAGCCCTAGACTTCTCCATGTTATGTTCCAGCTTCACAGTTGGCACCTGGTAACTGATTGAAAGCTGATACGTCACTGTGAATAAATTTTCACCTTGATGAGTGTTGCACTGACCAACATGTTCAAAGCTCTGCTATGGTTCCCTCATTTACTGGGCACCTTAATGTCTCCATTTTATTCATGCTACTCCTCCTCCCTGGAATGCCCTTTCTGTTCCAGACAGAATTTCTAAATGTGAATTTCTAAAATCTGATCATGTGACTCAGTAAAACCCTTCATTGGCTCCCCGTTGACTGTTGGATAAAACCCACTCTCCTCAGCCTAATGTAGAGGACCTTCTGTGAACTCCATCTGAACTACCTCTTCATCTGAACAACCATCTCATGCAAGACCCCCTCTTCTCTCATTCCTTATCCAAGCCAAACTATCTTCAGTTTTCCAGTCTTCTCTCTAGCTTCATGAAATATCATATAATTCTATATGCCTGATGAATGCCTACTTGGATATTTAAAGTTTCAGCTTAAACATCACCTCTTCTTTGAAGGTGATGGTTTGAAAAAATATCACAAACACAACTATTATCTTTTTTGCATTTTCTGGGAGACACAACTCTATAAGTCTATTAAATTTCTGCTTGTCTTTCCAGTAGAATGACTCACTTTGCTCCAGATTATCTTTTTAAGGATGTTTGTATAACAGACAACCTTGGAAGATGGAAACAATGTTTACTTCCAGAAGTATGGGCAGGTTTGTTTACTGTCCAGTATCATAAAAGATGTCTCTTTTTAGAGCAAAGGGCAGGCAAGTTCACTGACCATTATAAAATATTCAGTTTCCCTAGACTGACAGGTTCTCTCCCATAATGCAACCCACCGCATATTCAGGCATCACCTGGACTATTCCTTTTTCTCTGATCTAGGAATCTCATGTTTTCTGCCAATATCCATGAAATTGTGGCAAGCATGCAAACAGAGTTAAAACCTCAGATCCTTCACAGTTCTTGACAGTGCTACACTTGAACTCTATAGCACTCTGGCACAAAATATTATTTTATTGCAATTTTTGGACACCTACTACATACTAGATACCATGACCAGACCTGAGAATAGAAAGCCAAAAGACATAATCCCCAAGGAGATATATCCCCAAGGAGACAAATCCCCAAGGAGAATATACTCCAGTGCAATCACAGCCCACAAAAAATTAAGCTTCTTCAAGATAATTTATAAGTTAGCACTTATTGTAACACAGAAGAAAGAAATAATAAGGTTGTTAAGGGTTTAAAGAAAAACTTCACTCAGGTGGCAGACTTCTAGTCTAGACTTGGAGGGTAAGAAGAGGATTTGCTTAGACAACCAGAGGAAAGATGTTCCTGTCACAAAATTTTAATGAAAATTCCAAATTCTCTTCCAATTATCTACTGCTGTATAACAGAGGATCCCAAACTTTGTTCTGTAAAAATAAGAACCAGTTTAGTATGCTCATGTATCTGTAAAACAGGAATGCCAAAAGGGCAGACCAGGGACAGCTGGACTCTGCTCTGTGCCTTGTGCTTCATCTAGAAAGACTCTAGAAATCCAGAAATGGCTTTAAACGACTCAAATGCCTGAGTATTATAATTATATGAGGTCAACAATGTCCTCCAAGAAATGGCCTTGCCTATTTGTCTGGCTGCATCCTCGATGGCATTTTACCTTCTGATACAAGAAATGGAATGATGAAGAGTAAACAGTGTACACATTGGCTCTAATAAATGTCTGCTAAATGGACAAATAATTTCTAGCACTAATGATATTTATGACCCAATACAATCTTTGTGGTACAAGTGTAAAGGAGGTGAATTAAACTATAAGATGAAAGACAATGAGATCAGTAAGGAGGATACCAGAAGAGAAGTGGTATTGAGAAGAACATTACTGTAGACACAGTATGAGCGAGTGAGTGGATGACACTTTTGAGCTTGTCCTTTCTTGAGGATGTAGCTAAGCCCTGGTGTGTGCGCTTCCCCTCCAATACCTTTTGAAATGCCTCCTTGACATTTTTATCCATCTAAATGCCCTTTACCTGTTGATAAGCTCAAGATACTCCTATTCTTAGAAAAATAATAATAATTATAAAATTCCCCCTGGACCTCAGTTCTCCTCCAGGACAATCAGATAATTTATTCCTATCCACCCTCTGGCCACCATTTTTATTAAGAAAACAATTTCTTCTCAGATCACTAGCAAATTCAGTGGGCATTTTATAGACCTAATCTTACTAGACTGGCTGCTGGATCTGAAACTCTCTAAAACTCTACTAAAAACTTTGCCCTGGGCTCGGCACTTGTGGCTCAAGCGGCTAAGGCACCAGCCACATACACCTAAGGTGGTGGGTTTGAATCCCCAGCCCGGGCCCGCCAAACAACAATGACGACTGCAACGAAAAAATAGTCGGGCGTTGTGGCGGGCACCTGCAGTCCCAGCTACTTGGAAGGCTGAGGCATGAGACTCGCTTGAGCCCAGGAGTTGGAGGTTGCTGTGAGCATGATGCCATGCCCCTCTACGCAGGGGGATAGCTTGAGGCTACCTCTCAAAAAAAAAAAAAAAAAACTTTGCCCTGGATGACTGGGGCACTCTTCTGTTTCTATAACTTTTTATTTTGCATTCTAGTTTCTTCATCCAGTCCCAGAGCCTCACTGACAAGTGTTTTTCAGGCTAATCATCCCGTTTTCCCGACTCTAGACTAGCACTGACCAATGTAATAGTCACTGGCCACATGTGGCTATTGAGCATTTGAAATATGCTAATCCAAATAGAGATGTACAGTAAATAGAAAATGCAGGCCAAATTTCAAAAATTTAGTACAAAACATAAAAAATAAAATAAAATACTTTAATTTTTGTTTGTTTGTTTTTCATAGAGACAGAGTCTCTTACTCTGCTGCCCAGACCACAGCCTAGAACTCCTGGATTTAAGCACTCCTCCCACCTCAGCTCCCAGATAGCTAGGACTATAGGTATATACCACTATGCCTGGCTAATTTTTTTTTTTTTTAGAGGTGGGATCTTACTGTGTTGCCAGAATGCAGACATTTATTTCATGCTTTCTATGTGCCAGGCACCACACTAAACACTTCATGTATATCAGTTCATTTCTAATCCACAACAGCTCTCCAAGTTAGGCTCTATTCTCTATTTTAGTTTATTTACTATCCTCTATTTTATAGATGAGCAAATTGAAGCACAGAGAAGTTAAGATATGAGTCTATGTTCACACACCTAGTAAGGGGTTAACAGTTGCATATACAGGAATTTCTGCCTCCAGAACCTATTCTTTCCCAAAACATTATGCAACATAACTCCTACATATGCTTTAAAAACCTGTTTATAACTGAACTGGCAAATATTGAGCTGCGTAACTTCCACGTTGCCCTTCAGATCCACTGTAGTCCTAACACTACATTGGTGGGCCTCCTTTCTCTCCGTCTCTGCTTCTGCATGGGGTTTGGCCAAGGAGTAATCACAGCAGGAGATTGGAGGGACAGGTTAGAATGAGGTCATGGTGTTTCTCTCTTTCCTTCAGCTCCCTACAGGGCTGCAGCAGCATGCCTGCTTCCCTATCCTTGATTGAAGTTGCAGTTCTTGTTGGGCAGCCTTCTTCACACAGTCATCTGTCTTCAGGTCCCAGTAGCTGGTGTCTTTAGGTCTTGGGTTGATAACCACCTTCTTTCCTTCACCCCACTATAATTAGCTCCAAGGGGCTGCATTAATACTCATGGATTCTTTATACAATACCCTGCCCACAATTTTGTGTAAATAATTTATTTATTAAGCCCTCCTCAAATTGCCCAGCCTGATGTGATTCCTGTTCCCTGTGGATCCCCTGACCAGAATATACATGTTCCATTTTCGGTATTCATTAACTCAGCAGCCGCCTAAATACTCAGTCACCAAAGCTAAACCTGGGAGGATCACTCTGTTTTCTCCTCCCTTCGCCACCCCAACTCCTACATCTACCCTTTACCAAGACTTGCCCATTTTGCCTCTTTGCTGTTTTTGTCTTCTTTAGGCACTTGCCATGTTTCATGTCTCTTAGATTATGGTACCAACTTCCAATAAATGCTACTCAAATCCATCCTCAGGAACATAGCCAAAGCAAGCTCTTTGGCTCTTTTTCATTTCTTTGACAAAATGAAAAATCTCAGCAGAATTCTCCCTTGTTCAAAACCTTTCCCTAGCTCCACATCACCAACAAGTGCATGGTACCTCACCAAGTACACACCCCATCAGTCTCTGTCTGACAATTCTAAACTCACACCATCAGCATGCTGTTTGTCAACTCTTGGCCTTTGCATGTCGCTTCTACTCACCCTCTCCACCACCACCCCAACTCCCCGCTTGGCCAACTCCTTACTCATCCTTTGACATGCATCCTATCACTTAGGGAGATGATTGAAAGTCTGCCAAAGAGCATCTCTCCACACACATTAGTAGCCAGTTCTGAATAAGTTTTCCCTCTCGATGCCACGTGCATGCCTCTGCTATTACACCTGCCACCTGTCTTTTTATTACATATTCGTATGTCACTTGCCCTCTTCATATGCCTGAGCCTAGCTCAGTGCCCAGCACTTATTACATGCTCAACGAATGTTTTGTTGAATAAACATATATAAGGTAAATATTATATCCAATCCACAGAAAGTGAAGTCACTAAGGTATATAATTTTGACTATCTAAAACCAGAATCGGGGAGGCGCCTGTGCTCAAAGGAGTAGGGTGCCGGCCCCATATGCTGGAGGTGGCTTCAAACCCAGCCCCGGCCAAAAACTGCAAAAATAAAATAAAATAAAATAAAACCAGAGCCAACTTTTACTTAAAATTTATGGCAGTAAATTCAGTTTGTATTTAAACACTGAATGTCAGTTTTTGTTAAATACTTTGAGCCAATGTTTCTACACTAGATACCTGTGGAGACACACAATTGAACTCTTAAGATATTTAATGTATTTCCACTAATCTTTTCCCCTAAATGAGTTTTCTATGAGTGATATATTAGTCCCCCCCCAAAGCAGTATAATTTTTTGTATGCAGCTAATACTTTCCTTGCACCTTTCTTCTAAAATATAGCCCTTTATTTCTTCTATCTCTTTCAGTAAATTTGAAAACTCATAGTTGTTTCACTGCTTATTATGTTGACTGTATTCTATACTTTTGAAGACAACTTTGCTTTCAAAGGTACCATTTAACAAGCATATTTGACCATTATCCAATCCCAGTATGAAATTCATTTCCAAATAAGAGATCAGGGCTGGGCATGGTGGCTCACATCTGTAATCCTAGTACTCTGGGAGGCAGAGACAGGTGGATTGCCTGAGCTCGAGAGTTCCAGGCTTGCTTGGGCAAGAATGAGACACTTGTCTCTAAAAATGGCCAGGTGTTTTGGTGGGCATCTGTAGTCCAAGCTATTTGGAAGGCTGAGGCAAGATGATCACTTGTGCCCAAGAATTTGAGGTTGCCACGAGCTGTGACACCAGGGCCCTCTACCAAGGGTAACAAAGTGAAACCCTGTCTCAAAAAAAAGAAAAGAATTCTTTCTCTCTACTTCTACTCCAAAATCCACCCAAGGAAACCTGGTCACTTCAATTAAAAGCTTCAGAGCTGACAGATTAGTTATTTTTCAGGGTTCCAAAAGTCTATTATTCCTCATTTTTAGGCTATGGCTTGTTTAAATGTTGTTTTTGTGTAGTTGGGTTTGTTTTGTCTATTCTGTTTAAATTTTCCTTTGCCTAGTTTCAGGACCCTGAATGAAAATCTACATGGAAGCTGAGAGTGCAGAAGAGGTAGTTCAGTGATTACATTTCTAACATTCTTCTTCCTCATAGGTAGAAGTCAAAGGGTGTTTAGTCAGGAGAACTTGGGGGAAACTCAGCCACACCCTTTCATCCTATCCATTTTCCCAGGAAATTCTCATCAAGTAAGCTCTAATGTCTTCCTGCATGTAATAATCTTGGGATAAAACCTTTTCATTTTGCTGTTTTAAGAATGTATAGTGTGCTTCTTTTGCTAACTCCCGTCTCATGTGTACATTGTTTGGTAGATTTCTGTGGCGAGTGTGTAAACTGTTCTAACACTATAGCAGAAGCGGCAGGACTTGTGGCTGTGTGAGGCCTCCAAGATCTTCCTTGTGTGCATCACGTACAGGACCTTCCATCTCAAACTTATCGCAAATGTGTGCAATTGTTAGGTGTGTTGGAGGTTCTGTTGCCTATTTACACCACCATTGTTGTACTTGGACAATGTTCTTGAATTTCAAATACCATTTTAAAATAGTCTGTGTTACTTGAACCATAGTTGTAGTTCCACCATTTTCCTTGAGTGCCACTGTTAGAGTGAACATCGTACTACACATTGCTACCATAATTCAATTCAACTTTGAAAAGTAATACATAGATAACATCGCTTAAAATGTGTACACATTTTTTGGTACTCCTGGGGTGTATGCATGTGTTTTCTTACATAGACAACACATAATATTCCTGGTGGGCCCTTTTCCCCAACTCTCTCTATGCTTCCCTGGTTTATAGGTGAATTTAGTATGCACAAAAGCAGAGACAAATCTCAGGGCAGGTGATTTACTGCATCCCGTGCTCAGTCCCCTTTGGTCTTCTGTGTCAGCCCCCTTCTTAATTCATTCAATAATAATAGCCACCACAATCTTAGCCAAATATACACCTCTTTGGCCAAAAAAAATAAAAATAAAAAATCAATACTGATATTCTAAGTTATTAAATCTACATTTGAAAACATTCCTTATGATTATTCACTTAAATAAAATATTTAAATGGCTTTTAAAAAGGAAAAATTTTATAACAAATATGCACCTACATGAGCTTTTATTTCTGAGACAAAATGCCTTAGGTGACCTTCAAAGACTCCTTAGCTGGATAACACTAAGAGGACCAACTGATTGCCCCCACCACCAAAGGGAGCCGCAATAGTGCTGGGAGGCAGTGCTGGTGGCATGAGCCTGTGATCTGCCTAGTTGCAGAGGGAGCCCCATGCAGAAGGGCCTGCATGCCCATTTGTGACCTACTGTTGCTGTCTTGGAATTCTTAATAATTTTTGAACAAGGGTGCCCTAGTTTTCATTTTGCACTGGGACCTGCAAATTATGTAGCTAGTCTTGCTGGGAGGTAGGAACTAACAAGCACAATTTACGGAGAAAAGTACACTTAATCCTCTATACATTCTTCTCACAGAATCAGGCTAACAACATTCCAGAGAGCAAAAGGATTCCCTTTCTTCACCTTGGTTATTTTCTTCACCTTGCTCATTTTATATGAACACGATTATAGTATCCTAGAGTATGTAAAAGAAGGATCAGAAGAAGGAATGATAAACTTAAGTTGTTTTTTATGTTAGAGAAAATAATTCTGGTATGAAGAGAATAATGCAGTTAATGATTAAAAAAAAAAAACCTCTAGATCATGAGAAGTTTTCTATTCCAATTAATAGAATATAAGCCTAAATTACCTTAGAAACCTCCAGAGTAATGACCACAATCATTGCTTTATTTTCAGTACTTAAATTTTGAGAAATACTTAAATTTACATTTTAGGGAGGAACTTTTCCAGGAATTTGATATTAATGAATTTGCTGATTTGGGAATGAGAAATGTGACAGTTCTTATTTCTCTTCTACTCTGGGAGGCAGTAGAACATAGTGAAAAATCAGGATCTCCAGGAAGGATTTATTTCAGTCCCAGCTGAATTACTTCAGGGACATCCTTAAAGACTCTGAACTTGAGTTTCCTCAACTGTAAAACTGGGTGACTAATATTCATTTCATAGGGTGGTTGTGACGATTAAAGAAGATAATGCTGGCAAGTGATAGACACTCAGTAAACACTACCATGTAAATTAGGGTTGAGAGTTGAACAAGATATGAGAAATGTGGCTCAGACCAGCTCATGTACTTACAACTCCCCTGAAATACCCCTTTTCTCATAATTAAGGGTGAATTGTATTTGAAATTAAAAAATAAAGATTAATTTCTCTAGCCATATACAAGGAATAACAACTAACATGCTTTCAGTTCCTAAAGCACTTTCATGCATTATCTCCCCTGATGAGGCCACACAGCTGGTAAATGACAGTCTGGAATCCTAACTCTAAATTCTGTGACCTTTCTTCTTCATTGCTTACTTATTCTATCAAATATTTGGAGACTATAGTGCTGTCTTTAGGAAAATTACTTGTGTTAGATTACTTAGGAAAGATGGCTAAAAGCACTCTATAATCAAGAGTTCCTTGGCACTTAGAAACTAGGCTCCCCTCTCCCCCCCTGGTGTCCATGTATCCTAAGGTTGTCAAATTCAAGAGAAGGGGATCTAGATCATGGATACAGACAGCCAAAGTGGACAGAGACTTAATGGCGATGAATTCACTTGCATACCCGTCCTATGTAAAATCATCCCTGACTTTATGTAATGGTGTAGTTTAAACCCAAATTTCAGAGAAGCCTTATTATGACCACTATTATCAGGCACCACACAAAAACATCTCATCCCCACAAAAAAAAGCCTTTGTGTTGTTTTTGTTTTGTTTTGGTTTTGGTTTTGAGACAGAATCTCACTCTGTCACCCTGGGTAGAGTGCTGTGATGTCACAGCTCACAGCATCCTCAAAATCTTGGACTCAAGTGATCCCCTTGCCTCAGCCTTCCAAGTAGCTGGGACTACAGGTGTGTGCCACCATACACAGTTATTTCATTTCATTTTTATTTTTTAGTAGAGATGGGGTCTTTCTCTTGTTCAGGCTGGTCTCAAACTCCTGACCTCAAGCAATCCACCTGCTTCAGCCTCCTAGAGTGCTAGGATTACAGGAGCAAACTGCCACACTTGGCCCTCTGTCGGGTTTTGTGTAAAGTATTCTCCATGGTAGATAGCACTCAGAAGAGATTTGTCTAATTTCTTGGATGGTTTGTCTTCTAGTCCTATTCTCTCTGTACTTGGCTTCTACTTAATGTGGAAGCCTGTGTGCTAGCCCAAACTTACCTTGTTCAGGTTCAGGGACCATGGGGCTAGTAAGATGGGGCCTGGGGCCGGGCGCGGTGGCTCACGCCTGTAATCCCAACACTGTGGGAGGCTGAGGAGGGAGAATCGCTGGAGCTCAGGAGTTCGCGACTCGCCTGAGCGAAAGTGAGACCCTGACTCATGAAAAAAATGGAAAAACCCAGCCGGGCACCTCGGCGAGCGCCTGTAATCCCAGCGGCTTCCGGAGGCTGAGGCAGCGGGATGCCCACAAGCCTGGAGTCGGAGGTTGCAGTGAACTACCAAGCCGCTGCACTCTGCTCAGGGGCACAGGGTGGGACTCTGTCTCGACAAAAAA
>CAUYTI010127040.1:0-16845 GCA_963575145.1 Galago senegalensis | reverse complement strand
TAGGGGGTCTGTTGTTATTTCATCTTTACCATTTCTAATTGATGAGATTAGAGATTTTACTCTTTTTTCTTGGTTAAGCTGGCCAAAGGTCTATCTATTTTATTGACCTTTTCAAAGAACCAACTTTTGGATTTATTGATCTGTTCTATAATCCTTTTATTGCAATATACTTCTGGTCACCAAGTAGCACCGTGAGTGGTTCCCAGGCTTAAATTGTTCTTGCTGTTTGCCTGAATACCAGCTTGACACCTAGACCCTGGTGAACTGATGATTCCACGGATCTCAAAAAAATCTTCACAGACAGGTTTCAAAAATTCTCCCTTCAACGGTTTCCATGAAATGAGGGATATCCTGGGCCAGTTCTGAGCATAGGATGTCTGTGGGTGAGACTCAAATTGCTGCGCCTGGCCCACGTGGAAAGGTGCCTGGGGCAACTGCCAAATACACTGGTTTCAGGACTGAAATTTAAGTATGTGATTCATCTTCAAATAATTTTTTTTATATGACAAGAGATACAGATCCTATATCATTTTTCTGCTCTCCAGTTTTCCTGTCACCATTTATTTAATAGGATATTCTTTCCCCTAGTGTATATTTTTGTGTGCTTGGTCAAAGATCACTTGGTTATATAGGTAGATGGTTTTATTTGCGGGTTCTTTTTTTTTTTTTTTTTTTTTTGAGACAGAGCCTCACGCTATCCCCCTGGGTAGAGTGCTGTGGCTTCACAGCTCACAGCAACCTCCAACTCCTGGGCTCAAGCAAGTCTCCTGCCTCCGCCTCCCAAGTAGCTGGGATCACAGGTGCCTGCCACAATGCCCAGCTATTTTTTGGTTTCAGCCATCATTGTTGTTTGGCAGGTCTGGGCTGGATTCAAACCTGCCACCTTAGGTGTATGTGGCTGGTGCCTAGCCACTTGAGCCGCAGGCACCAAGCCTATTTGAGGGTTCTTTGTTCTCTTCCATTGGTTTGTATCTCTGCTTTCATGCCAGTGTCATGCTGTTTTAGTTGCTATAGCCTTATAGTGTAATTTGAAGTCAGGTAATGTAATGCCTCTAAATTTGTTCTTTTTTCTTAAGATTGCTTTAACTATTTGGGCTCTTTTTTAGCTTAATAATCCAAATTAAGCTTAGGATTATTATTTTAGGTCTGTGAAACATGATGTTGCCATTTTGATGGGGATTACATTGAATCTGTAAATCACTTTCTTTTATCAGTGTTTTGTAGTTTTCCTTGTAGATATCTTTCATCTCCTTAGTTAAGTACATTCCTTAGTATTTTATTTTCTTTGTAGCTTTGTAAATGGTATCAATTTCTTTATTCAACTTTGAGCTTGACTGTTATTACAACATGGAAATACTAGTGATTTGTATACATTGATTTTATAACCTGACACTTTGCTGAATTTATTTATTAATTCTAGGAGACTTTTGGTGAACTCTTTAGGATTTTCTAGGTACAAGATCCTTTTGTGAGCAAACAGGGATACTCTGAGCTCCTCCTTCCTGATTTGGATGTTCTTTATGTCTTTCTCTTGCTCTGACTAGGACTTGTAGTACTACGTTGAATAGCAGTGATAACAGTGGGTACCCTTGCCTTGCTCTAGTTGTTAAGGGGAATGCTTTTAACTTTTACCCTTTCAGTATGATGCTGGATGTGGGTTTGTCACTTATGGCTTTTATATTTTGACCCTTCTTTCTTCCATGCCTAATTTGTAGAGGATTTTTATTATGAAAAAGTGCTGGATTTTATTGAATACCTTTTCTGCATCTATTGAGATAATTATATGGTCTTTGTTTTTGCTTCTGTTTGTGTGATAAATCAAATTTATTGATTTGCATGTTTTCAACTGTCCTTGCATCACTGCCATCACTGGCATCACTGGATTTGATAATATGATAATACTGGCTTCATAGAATGAGTTAGGAAGGATTCCCTCTTTCTCTGTGTTGTGGAATAATTTGTGTAGGATAGATACAAGTTCCTTATAGGTCTTGTAGAATTGTCTATGGTGTGTGGCACCTGTGGCTCAAGGAGTAGGGTACCAGCCTCAAATGACAGAGGTGGTGGGTTCAAACCTGGCCCTGGCCAAAAACTGAAAAAAAAAAAAAAAAAAAAAAGAATTTGTTTATGGTTCTATCTGATCAGGGTCCATTTTTTGTTGGGAGAGTTCTTTTTATTACTGCCTGAATCTTACTAGTCATTACTGGTCATTTCAAGATTTCTATTTCTTCCTTTTTAAGGCTTAAAAAGTTGTGTGTTGCCTGGAATTTATCCATTTCCTCAATGTTTTCTAGTTAGTGTACATGTATGTTTTCACAGTATTGGTGGGTAATATTTTTTATTTCTGTCATATCAGTTGTAATGATTCCTTTTTCATTTCTTGTTGAGCTTATTTGAATAATTTGCTTTTTATTTCTGGTTTTCTAGCTAGTGTTCTGTTGATTTTCTTTATTTTCACAAAGAACCAAATTTTTATTTCATTGATTACTTATATTGATTTTGGTTTCCATTTCATTAATTTTATTTATTTATTTATTTTAAGATAAGTGTCACTCTTGCATCTGGACTGGAATGCCACGCCTTCAGCCTAACTCACAGCAACCTCAAACTCCTGGGATGAAGCAATACTCTTGGCTGAACCTCCCTAGTATCTGGGACTACAGATGTAATGCATAATACCCCACTGATTTTTCTATTTTTAGTAGATATGGGGTCTCAGGCTCAGGCTAGTCTTGAACTCTTGACCTCAAGTTGTCTTTCTGACTTGGCCTCCTAGAGTGCTAGGATTATAGGCACTGTGCCCAGCCAATTCATTTAGTTTTGCTCTGGACTTCGTTATTTCTTTTATTCTGCTGACCTTGAGTTTGGTCTGTTTTTCTTTTTCTAGTTCCTTGAGATGTGACATTAGGTTGTTAATTTGTGATTTTTCTATTTTTTGATCCAAGCACTCAAGGGTGTGATTTTCCCCCTTAACTTTGCTTTTGATGTGTCCCATATTTGAAGATGTTTCCCTTTTGTCATTCAATTTGAAGTATCTTTTGATATCTATCTTAATTTTATCATTGACCCATGGATCATTCAGCAGCATTTGTTTAGTTTCCATAACTCTGTGTGGTTTGTGAGATTCTCTAAGAATTAATTTCTAGATTTATTCCATTGTGGTCTGAGGAGACACATGATATGATTTCAATTTTTTCTGAATTTGCAGAGACTAGTTTTGTGACCTAACATATGATCAGTCTCAGATTGTGTCTCCTGTGCTAATGAAAAGAATGTATATTCTGTTTGAGGATGGAACATTCTATAGGTGTCTCTTAAGTCCATTTCTCCCAGAATTCCATGTAAGTCTAATGTCTCCTTGCTGATATTTTGCTTTGATGATCTGTCTAGTTTTCTCAGTGTGATGGTGAAGTTCCTGAACATTATGATACTACTATTTTGTTCTTTGCTTAGATTTAGTGAAATTTGTTTTTGAATTTTGGCCCTCTGTGTCAGACACATATATATTTAGGATTACTATGTCTTCTTGCTGAATTTTTCCCTTTACCATTCTATAATTATCATCTTTGTCTTTTTAAAGTAATTCTTGGCATAAAGTTTATTTTATCTTGCATGAAAATGGATATACCTACTCACTATTGGTTTTCATCCACATGGACTATTTCTTTTTATCCCTTTACCTTTAGTCTGTAAGATTCCGTGTGAATTAGATGGGTTTCATGGAGACAGCATATTTTGGGGTTATAACTTTTCATCTATTCAGCCAGTTTTTGTCTTTTACATGGAGTATTAAGCTTGTTCAATAAATTTATTGATATGTAGGATATTATTCTATTCATGGAGTATTAAACCTGTTCAATAAATTTATTGATATGTAGGATATTATCCTATTCACCTTTATTTTATATTCCCTCTTATGCTATCATTTTATATGAGCTCTGGGATTTAAGGTTTGGGTGTTTTTACACTGGTGGGTATGTATTGTTATGTTCCACATATAGTGCATTTTTAAACATTTCCTATATGGCAGTTTTGGTACTGAAAAAATTCCCATTGCTATGAATCTATTGTGATCATTTGGGACTGTCAAAGTAGCTTGCTTTTTCATGTTGTCACTCTTCTTTTACTGGTATCTTTTTACCAGAACAGAGAAACCTCTTCTCTCTGTTTACACCACATAGGTTTGCGATGCACCTATTCTGCTTTTCTGGGAACTCTCTGACATAGTGAGAAGATGGAGAGGTACTTTGTTGACACATTTATGTCCTATTCCAGAACACTGAACTTGCAGGAGAGAGGCAGATACCTTGACAGCCTGTAATTCTAATTATGATTGTGACCTTTATTTGCATTTTTAGTGAAGATGAGCATTTTTTCACATACTTATTTGTCATTTGAATGTCTTTTGAAAAAATATATGTTCAGAACTTCTATTTTTTTAATTGGATTTTTTTTGCTATTGAGTTTGTTATATAGTCTAGATACTAATGCCCTTGTCAGATACATAGTTAGCAAATATTTTCTCCTATTCCATAGGTTGTATCTTTACTTTATTATTTTTTCCTTTGCTGTACAGAAAATTAGTTCATTTAATCGCGTTTGTCTGTTTTTGCTTTTTTTGCCTCTACTCTTAAGATCTTATTCAAAAAAATCCTTCCTTAGGCTGATATCTTGGAGCATTTCTCTTTTGTTTTCTTCTAGTAGTTTTATAGTTTCAGGTATTTCATTTAAGTCTTTAATATATTTTGAGTTGATAATTATTCATGGATATTATTCTTTACTGTCACGGGCACACATGACACAGAGTCAGCACTCTAGAAATATTTCTTGTTCAATGAGCAAATGGAGGAATGAGAACAAGTTGCAGTGAGAAAGTATTGAAGGGAACAACATTGCCAATTGAAGACCACTTTCTCACATGTGCATTTCATTTGCTTGTCCCAGCAAAAAAATGTTAGTCAAGGTTGTCATTTTCACCCCCATGAGGAAATTGAGGCTTTTCAGTGTAAAGTTCCTACCCGAGATCATACAGATACTGAGTTGCCACAACAGACCTCCTGAGTTCAAAGCCTGTACTTATTTTAGAACCAAACTCTTTCTACACAGAAAAGGGATCAGGAAAGTGCCTTCTACTATGAGAGACCTGCTTATTTTTCAATTAAAGGGATAAGGGCAATTAAAAACTAAGGGCAAAATAGTTAAAGGAAGCCCTTTTTAAAATTTTTGCTTAGATGGCTAAAATTTGAACTTTAGGCTCTGGTCAAGAATGTTGGTTATATATGGATAGGAAAAAAGTAGATCCATTCTTACAAAAATGCTCTGTGCTAACCCAAGTCCATGGCCATTTTTACTACAGTAACTATGTTGTTTTGAAAAATAATTCATTCTACTAGAGATGAAAGATAAGTAATTGCCAGTATGTGAAGCAAAAAGGGGAACTTTTGTTATATGTAGAAGCAAGGCTGAAGTTGAGTGATAGTGGCCTCAATAAAAGCATTTGGAAAGGAATTAACTTCTGGGTGACGGTGCATGCTATTTAGAAATTATATTTGACTCCTTTCTTTTAGTCTTCTAATCACTAGTGTTATTCCTTAATCCCCTGAAATTCTATTGATTGATGTTCAGTGATTGAGTTCACAACCACTTTTGGCATTGTGTCTGTTTTCTCCTTACAGACAGGAGGTTATCATATCAACACAGAGAATTTTTTAATAGGTATTGGTTAAGGTGCTTGAAAAAGATCTCTTTATCCAATATATTGGGAAGATGGAATAAGTATCACAACACTACATCCCCCCATCAAGTCTCATGCCTGATCATTACCTTCCCATTTATAAAATGAACATAATATGTGCTGCCCAGAGGTTAAAAAAAGGTAACAATTTCTGACAAAATGCCTAGTGTGTGATATATGCTCAAGAAGACTCTTCTTCCATGCTTTTTCCTTCTATCACTACTGCACTTTATAGGTAGTTTCTGTTCTCCTGATTTGTTTCACCAAATTGTATAGAAACATACAAAAAAGAATAGTGAGAGTTTGAGAAGATGAAAATTCAGAAGAGTTGTATTTCCCCATCATTCACTTACAGCAGTGTTGCAGGATAATGGGGAATAAGGAAAAAAGTAGATCTATTCTTTATAAAAATGCCATTTTAGAGGTGACGGGAAGTGAGTGTGTAATGAAAAAATTCTGTGAAAATTGATTGTGTATTTGTAGGAAATCATAAAGATAATAGACAATTTATCTTATGTGCATTCCAGTTTGCAAAGTATATTTATGTACAAAATTTCATTTGACTCTCCTAAGAGCACCATGAGGTAGATTTTTTTCTTTTTTTAGCTTCATTTTACAAATGAAAAGACTGAAGTTCAGGGAGTATTTGTGATACATCAAAATAGTAAAATGAAAATACTTGTGTGAATGACCAAGTTTTACTTGGAAAGAAAAGAAGCAATTGTTTTATAATACTTGGTAGAAAGATTGCAATAGCTAAGTGATTATAGATTAAAATTGGAGTGTTGTGGATACATTTGGTCTTGAAGGTAAACTGAATTTATTTTGAGATGGTACTTGGAATTATGGAACTTCAAACCTCTAGTATCTGATACATTTAAAAAGAATTCTTATCCTTCATTTCTTGTTCTTCCTGTAGAATTTCTGATGAATGGGCATCGCATTTCATAGTGAAACTTACATATTCACATTTTATACATTCATATAAAAAGCAATGAATAATGTCAAAAAATGAAATGGCCTAAACGACTCTATTTTATGAACAACTTCCTCACTTTTAGTTTATATTTTCAAAAATGTATTATTATTTTTAATTGGTTGAAGAGTCCAATTAACAAGTTGAAATGCTGTATGTTGTCAACATATTTTTATTCACTTTCTTTTATCACAAAGTTGCGCTGAACAATCTGACCACCTGATGCATTGTTATGGAATCCAGTTCTTAAAACGCCCTATGGCATTGTATTCTTTTTACTATGTATTATTTGATCATAACTGTGGTTTATTTACAATGAAAACAAGAGTATTTAATAGTAAATATTTATAGTAATCAATTCACTGTCATAGATATTGGAACAATTTCAATAAGAAAGTACTAAAAAACTAAGATGCAGGAGTTCAAAACAAAAACAATTGAACATACCTTACACAAATCTGAATTTGGAGAAAATTTAAAATATTTGTGTGAATATTTTTAGTCTATAGTCTTCTAAATAAAAATGGAATTATATGGAAAATTATTTTCTTCATTTATCATAAAAAACCCATAAGTTTAGAATCATGGCTATGGGTGAAGGGCAGTTCAAAGTGAACTTATTAGGGAGTTTTCTTCTGTCTAAAAGTAAATATTAAATTATAATCTAGGGTCACCTTAGAGAAAACTAGAATTTTGAGTTTTTTAATCTGAACCTTGGTAACAGATTGAGACAATTATTTTTAAAATTGTCTCTGATAACATTGCCCAGAATACTTGCCAAAGATTAAACGTAATGAAATCAACATATTAATATAATATTTCCTGAGCTTACCTGTTGTGGGCCATAAATTCCATAATCAAGTGGCAGGGTGGTGTAGGCCTTTTTACGTACTAGAGTGATCTGATAATCTATACTATATTTTGATATACTTTGTGTATTATAATGTGTATTCTTTTGCTTCTGTGGTAAGAGATGGCTTTATAAACTGGCTTTGAAGACTTAGGAAAAAACACATTGGAGGAATGCTTTGGTTTTTATTTTTCCATAAGGTAGGAAAAGCAAGACACTCAGTGACTAGATGTGTTGACATGACAGATTATTTTATTATTCTTTACATGTGTCTATGTAGCCAAGAAGTAACTTTTCTAAAAGCGTATATCAATATTAAAAAAAACTCAAATCAAACATTTATCTTTCATATTTTAATAAAATAATTGATTTTTCACATAATGGAATGCATGTGAGGGTATATGCTATTTTAGTACCAAAGTAAAAAGAAACACAGAAATTTTGGCCAGGCACGATGGCTCAGACCTATAATCCTAGCACTCTGGGAGGCTGAGATGGATAGATTGCTTGAGCTCACAAGTTTGAGACCAGCCTGAGCAAAAGTCAGACCCTGTCTCTATTTAAAAATAGAAAAACTGAGGCAAGAGGATCACTTGAGCCCAAGTTGGAGGTGGCTGTAAGCTATGATGCCATGGCACTCTACCCAGGGTGACAGCTTGAGACTCTGCCTCAAAGAAAAAAAGGAAGAAAGAAAGAAAAAGAAACATGAAAATTTTGATCATTCAAAAGGATTTTAGTTTTTAATTATTGTGTATTAATCATATGCAGTTACTTAGACTTTTAAAAAAAGTCTTGATTTTCTTAAATATATTTCTATATGAGAAGCTATAGTCAAATATTTGCTTTTTTCTTTTTTTGGTAATAGCTTTCCAGTTTTCTTAACTGACTGGTGATTTCTATTGAAATAGCTCAGGGTTTGGTAAACAATGGCCTGTGATCTAACTATAGATCATCGATGTTTTTGTTTGTCTAGTGAGCTAAGAATGATATTCACTTATTAAATTGTTGAAAAAATGAGATATAACATTTCATGCACATGAACATTCAAATTTCAATGTCTGTTAAGTAAAGTCTTATTGAAATAGCCTATTCACTTCCATGTGCTCTTTATGGATGCTTCTGCTCTATTATAGCAGAATTGAGTAGCTGGGGCAGAGACCATATGGCCCACAAAGCTGAAAATAATTTACTCTCAGAAAAAGTTTGCCAACTCCTGAGATAGTTACCTCTATAAATCTCAGATGACTACTAAAAGGCACCCACACGTGCACACAATGCAGCCTGGGTGTGTGCCCTGTAAAAATGTTTTCATTCCAAACACTTTATATTGAATATTCAAGTTTTTAAACTACTAGAAAAAACAATTTCCTATCTTTATGACAACTAAAAAAATATACCCAAAACAACAGACTGTGCAAATAAAAATCCCTTGGATTAAATACAGCTATACTTAAATCCTGGGGTCACCAGTGGGTTGGAGTGATCTATGGCTTATGTATATTTGTTATTCCCCATCGTCCTGAAATATTGCTGAAGTTATTATTAGAGTATTTACTGTCTACATGACTGGCACCATTATTCAGAATAATACAAATTCTGAATGGCATTTGGACCACTACTGAAAAATGATGGAAATTACAGTGAATATAGATTGAATATTTTGTGTCCTTTACAGTTTAATGCCTAATTGACATTGTAGCTCTGTGATATCAGATGATATACCTGATGTTTTGCACTTTGATCTGCACTTTCCGGAGAAAGTGAGATTAAGTGAATATACTTCTCAAAGTGTGCAGAGTTCAGGAAGGAAGTAGCTTGGGGGAGATATACAAGGAAGAAGCCAAAGGGTTTAAGCTCTTTAATCTTTGTCTCTTTTCAGCTAAAGCAGTTTTGCTTTTGTTTTCCAATACAGTAGATATGTTCTAAAAGCATCACTGGAAACCCTGGAGAGCCCAGAATCAGATTGCCATCAGCCAGAACAGGTTTCTGTTCATGTTTCTTCCTCCCACAGATGAAATGCCTTTTCCATTGTAACTTACCATGGACTGTGGCAATCGCTTTTATAGTTTAGGGTGTGACAGCAAAACTAGAATGAATTTCTCTTCCTTTCTTCACAATTTCACAGGTAGACATTTCATTCTTAGCATAGGTCTCGACGACTTCAGGATAGAATTTTTTTTCTTGTTTTTATTTTATTTATCTATTTCTTTACATATACATGTGTTTATTAGGTCCGGATACAATTTTTATTTCTTTCCTTATGAACTCAAGAACATCCACTTTTTCACTTAAAGGAAGCACTTTCCAGCTTCTTTTTGGAGTAGCTGAATTACCAACATCACTCCCTTTCCACTTTGGGCCACTGTGAAGTAAAACAAGGATGACTTGAGTTACAAGCTCTGTGCACTGAGGCAGAGCATCTGACAGCTGCCCTGCTGCCAAGTGACTCCCTGCAGGGAGCGACTGCAGTGCGGATGTGCTGGACAAAGGGAGGATTCACGTCCTGGGTGAGACTGAGCTGGACAGTGTGAGATTTTATCCATTTTTCCATTCAATATATTCACTGCATTGACCATAAGTAGCTAAAAGCATGACAAGTGAAACCACGGGCAAGTAGGGACTGGATCGCATGTCCTACGTGAAGATATTTAGTGGCTCTACTATTGCTAAACGCAGTGAGTTTGTACTGGCAGCTTAGACTAACTAGAACCACATTTTCCAGAATTCCTTTCCCTGTAATGTTTCAGATTTGAACTGGTCACAGGAAAATTGGTACTACATTTGGAGGATGAGTAGAGTGGTATCCTCATGGTCTGAAGTTCAGACGAGGGCCCAGCTTCTGTGCATTGTCACTGATCTACTGCATTACCTTGTTTGCATGAGACAGAAAGGCTGCTTCTCTGTAATATTGTTTTCTCTATTCTTCTTTTCCATTTGGGAATATCCTAGCTATTATGGTCATGTATTTGGGTTGACTGTCAGTATTGGGACAGATAGAGAGGAGAAGGTTCTGCTCCTGCTGTGAAGGAGTCCTGAAGTTGACCAACATTACCTATGATGGTGGGGGGGCTCATCTAATTCTAAGGTCCACCCTTAGGAAGCCCACTGTTCCTTGCTCAAGAGCCATCATGTCAGGCTGCCCCAGAACTTGGCTAGAAAAATGTCCTGTTCTCTTACTGACAGGCCAAGAACTATCTGGTATTCTGAGAAGAAGTAGGAAACATGTCTGTTTCTGAGTAATTCACCCCCTCTCATCTCTCAGGATAGGGATGAGGGTGCCCAATCTGTGCTGTGAGCGGTCTTCAAAAAGTTTATGGAAAATGAATATTATGGAAAAATTATGCATGGAGTTGCATGAAAATAAACCTGTACTGACTTCTTCTAACATGTCTGATAAGATCTAGTTTGAAGCACTAAAAAGGATGAAGATCAATTCAAAAAGATTTTCAACCAGAGCAACATAGATTCTGCTAAAATTGAAGCAAGAACAGACATCAAGTCTATGGTGAAGCTTGGGTGGAAAATGATGAAATCATTAATGCTTTACAAAAGTTTATGGGTACAATGCTCCAAATAAATCAACTGTTTATAAATGGATAACTCATTTTAAGAAGGAAGAAGACAATGTTGAAGATGAAGACCACAGCAGCAGACCATCCACGTCAATTTGTGAGAACGAAATTCATCTTGTTAGTGTCCTAATTGCAAAAATGATAATTAACAGCAGAAACAATAGCCAGCACCCTAGCCATCTCAACTGGTTTAGATTACACAATTCTGTCTGAAAGGTTAAAGTGGAGCAAATTTTCCACTCAATGGGTGCCAAAACCATTGCACTCAGATCAGTTGCAGACAAGAGCAGAGCCTTCAGTGGAAATTCTGAACAAGTGGCATCAAGATCCTAAAGCATTTTTGAAGAATTGGGACAGAATTGTGAGGGTGTAACATGGCTTTAACAGTATGATCCTGAAGACAAAGCACAATCAAAGGAATGGCTACCAAGATGTTGACATGGTCCAGTCCAAGCAAAAGCAAACTGGTCAGGAGCAAAGGTCATGGCAACATTATTTTTGGATTCTCAAGCCATTTTTTTTTTTTTTGAGTTTCTGGAGAGACAAAGAATTATAGCATCTGCCTATGAGACTGTTTAGAGAAAGTTAGCCAAAGCTTTAGCAAACAAATGCCCAGGAAAGCTTCACTAGAGTGTTCATCACCACCACTACAATGTTCCTGCTCATGCCTCTCATCTCTTGTCAAACAAGGGCGATCTGGTGAGTGTGTTGATGGAAAACCAGTAGGCCTCCACCTTGTGGTTCTTATTTGCCTCCTTCCAACTTCTTTTTGTTTCATAATTTTAAACTTAAATCTTTAAAGAATGCTTAGTTTTCCTTAGTTAATCATGTAAAAAAAATATTGCACTGACATGGTTAAATTCCAGGACACCCTGTTCTGTAGGGGTGGATGGTATCGAATCTTACAAAAATGTGTTGACCTTGATGAAGCTCCTGTTGAGAAATACATTTTTTATTTTTACCATTTAATTTTGTATTCTGTTTTTCCATGAATTCGTCTCTTTGTACATATAGTCTGTTGTTATGCACGTAAATGTCAGAGATCCCATTAGGCTATGGTGCTAAATGAAAATGACATCACCAGGTGACAAGGAGAGCCTCTCATTCTTTTCCTGCCACTTGTAATGGCCACGCAGGAAACAAAAGAACAAAAACATCTAGGGAATGACTTGGGCAGCTCGTACTAGGTTTTAGGAAAGATGCTCATTTTTCTTTGGGTTCTTCTTTCCATGTCTCTTTTTTATTATTTATAGAGATCAGACCACAAACACTGAGTTTGGTTCCGACAAAAGCTTACTTAGTCAAATTAGAGGCAAAAGTGTCAAAAGAAAATCTTACATTTCTTACCGCATTCAACCCAGTAAGACTCAGGGTCTAAAGCCCATCAAGTAACAAAGTGCTTTTGTCTAGATTCTAGAACATTAAGCAAGTATCCCTCTCACAGACTCCAGCTGGTCAGAGGTCCCTGGTCCAGGCTGGGGCATTTCTGGATTCTGGCTACACTTTTTCCTTTGTCTCAGAGATGCTTCTGATAAAAGACCTGCATTTTCCTTACAAATAAATTGGCAAAACCTCCAGGTCAGTTAGTGCATCCATCTAAGGGAATAGTTTCTGGACAAAAGTGAGTTAATCTTTTGAGTTCTGCTGAATCTTTGGTTTTTTTCCTTGTAAAACGTCATCATCTAGGTCAAGATTGCAACTTCTTTTTTTGTGATCATTTATTTTCATGTCAGGCCTCATTTACAAACTTTAAAATGGGACCTCAGTATTTATCAATTAGTTTATTCATCCTTCTGTCACAAAAGATCTTGCAAAATGTCGGATTGTGCCAGTCAATCCTAGGCATAGTGTTTATCTCTTAGCTCAATCCTGTTATTCCCTGCGGCCTGAGTGCTTTGCTTTTTATTTTATTATTATGAATATTATTTTGTCTTCTCTTTGCTGGATGTGCTCGGTTGACCCAAGTGATGATTACATCCTCTTCCCTTAGAGGGGAAGATTCTTCTCACTTATTTATAAGTGTTAGTGTTGAAAACTAGATCTCCATGGCATAGCACCATGCATAGATTTCTGTGTGACACCATTGCAGTTGGTTCAGGGGCATGCCATGAAGAGTTTTCACACCCACTATCATGTGGGATTGGGGATTTGGGACCTTGTTATCTATAGCCCACTCCTGTGGCTGTTGAAGGCATTAGAAATAATAAGACAAGCCAAAATATGATTCATGGTTACATCTATGAACATCCTAATATTGGTCGTGCTGTAGATGTCATAGTCTACAACATGCACAATTTTTATAAGTATATTCGAAAAAGTTTTGAAAGTTTTGGATAATTGTTCAATGAAAAGAATTTTGATATTGGGAAATGCTACATATCATAACACCTCCTGAAAAAGTACAATCATGCTGCCACATTAGAGAAAGTAATTCTGCAATAAATACAACTATTTCATTCTGTTTTATCTTCTACTTTTGGAATTTATTTAAACAGAGATTGTTTTTATTGAGGCTTTCACAAAATTCCTATTTCATTGAGTGAAAGTAACGTATATAACCATGTTGTCAGTTGTGCTTGTGTATAGTAGAAAATGGACATTTATTTGTACTTCAAAATCTCCAAACAGGAATGGTCATGGAGGCAATATGATATAGATTTATGTCCCCTATTTAATACCAGGGATAAGAAAGGAGAACTGTTGAAAGCATTTTTGGTTCTCAGGATATGATTGGACACCTCTTGTGGAGGTGCAGTAAAACCCTGCTCTGAGGAATCCCTTAGACCTCCTTGATGTGTGTGGTAGACCTTGCTAGGTTTCGTGAATAATGACTCCTATTCTGACAGGGAAACTGCATGTCTCAGTCCCTGCATTTCTGTTTGGCTGGGATTTCTGAATATGACTATTTCTGGCAGTGAGATATAATTAGAAGTAACACATTTAATTTCCTAGCGAAGTCAAACAAAGGCCCTATATAATTATCTAGTCTCTCTCTTTTGCCTTATAATGAAGTCCCTGAGCTTCTAAAAGAAAAGCAATGAGACCTCCTTTAAGTTGGGTCCCAGAGTGACTGGGTGGAGCTAAATTGACTACCTTTCCCTAGCTCACCACTCCCACTTACTGATCTTTATAAATATAATTGAGCGAGAAGTGCTTGTTGACTACAGTGACTTAGAATTTGAGATTGTTTGTTGCTTCAGTATACCCATGTCCCTCCCATGTGGGTATAGTCCTCCTCCCATTAAACCTCT
This sequence comes from Galago senegalensis, assembly GCA_963575145.1. Taxonomy (NCBI): domain Eukaryota; kingdom Metazoa; phylum Chordata; class Mammalia; order Primates; family Galagidae; genus Galago; species Galago senegalensis. The sequence continues at coordinate 2,462 of CAUYTI010127040.1, read as the reverse complement.
CACCCATCCCTTATTATAACCAGAGAGGTTGTATGTTGATCTGTTTACCAGGTTGGAATCTTAAAGTAGAGTTTCTTAAAACAATGAATTCTACTGTTGAAAGTATTGAAAATCACAGTTGAATATTATTGTCATTCTATACACACAGACATATGTTTGGATTTGTTGGGTTTTATTCTGTTTTGTTTCGTTTCGAGACAGAATCTCATTCTGTTGCCTCGGCTAGAGTGTCATAGTGTCAACCTTACTTATAGCAACCTCAAACTCCTGGGTTCAAGTGATCCTCCTGCCTCAGCCTCCCCCAAGTAGCTGGGACTACAAGTGCCCACCACAAACCCTGGCTGATTTTTCTGTTTTTCTGATGGGGTCTCACTGTTGCTCAGGCTGGCCTTGCACTCCTGAGCTCAAGAGATCCTCCAACCTCAGCCTCCCAGAATGCTAAGATTGTAGGTTTGAGCCACTATGACTGGCCTTCATTTTATATTTAAGAGTACTGAAGAAACAGTCGAGTGAAAAACTCAGTGAAATTACTTCCAACAGTAGTGGAAGCAGAAATACAGAAATAGAATTTAGACTTTTTTTTTTTTTTTGTAGTTTTTGACTGGGGCTGGGTTATGAACCTACCACCTCCAGCATATGGGCCGGCGCCCTACTCCTTTAAGCCACAGGTGCTGCCCCTAGACTCTTATGTTTTAAGTTAATTTTTATGCTCTATAAAATTTAAAGTTAATGATAAAATAATTTTGAAACAATACAGAACAACAAAAGAATAAAAATAATATTCATAGCTCACTTCCCCAAAACAAGTACACTATTTTTGTATGTATTTTTCTTATCTTTGGAATTAATAATAATAGTAAAATTTATATATGTTTACTAGGTCTTCTCAGATGCTAAGCAACCTGGGAAAAGCAAGACTCAAGGTCAAGGCATTCTGTGGAGTTCCTGGAAAACTTAGTAGCTGTGTGAGCTTATTCAATGCTCCTATATCAGATTCTTCATCTTTAAAATAAGGATTTTACTATAGTTTTATAAAGATTAAATAAATTAAAAATATGTATAGAATACTAAGGGCTGTATTGTTATAAGCACTTAATAATTATTAGCCATTTTGCTTTCCATTGTTTCCCAGTTAATGCTCAGATCAAACCTACACATTAGGTATTATGATTGTTCTTTTATAGGTAACATAAGAAATGATCAAAGAGGTTAGGCATTTCCTACAGTCACACAGCCAACAGACAAAAAATACTTATTCCAGAACCTATCTTCTTAATTACTATAATATAAAAGTATGCCATTTTAGTGTATCATTAGTTAATGCACTAATAATGGGTGCTGCAAATACTACTTTTGATATAATAAATATTTCTGTAAATTAAATATCCTTTTATTAATATTTTTTCATGTTTTTACAATTATTCCTTAGGCTAAATTCCTAGAAATAATATTCATTTACAAAATAATGTTGTTCTCTATAATTATTGATTCATACCTCAAATTGCTATCTATAATTGTTCAACAAGTCCATCATCCCCCTGTTAAAAGTAAGAATATTCTATCAGAAAAAGTGTTTAGATATTCAGATTTGAAAGGGAAGCTAAAGGTGGTTAGTTTCATAGGTTAAAAAGGGGATCTCATTTTAGTATGTAGTATTTTTAAGTGCAAGATTGGTGCATTCCTCAGTGAATGGAATTTTATTTATTTATTTATTTACTTTAATTTTAAATTTGTTTTTTATTAGATCATAATTGTTTACATTAATTCTCTCATGTATGAGAGAAGTATGAGAAGTATGTTGCTTCTATATGCAGTTTGGAAAACTCTCATCCAGCTGGCTAACATAGCCATCATGTCTTTTTCATAATTGTTGTGTTAAGACATTTATATTCAACCTTTAGACAAATTCACATGTACCCAAATAGGATAAATTATAGGCGTGATCCCCACAATATCATTCTCTTCACTCATCCTCCCCCTCCCCTCCCGCCCCTTTCCCCATAGTCTAGGGCTCCATTTGGATTGTAGCATTCCTAAGATAACTAACAATTAGTTTCATAATAGTGTTGAGTACATTGGACACTTTTTCTTCCATTCTTGAGACACTTTGCTAAGGAGGACATTTTCCAGCTCCATCCATGTAAATATGAAGGAGACAAGGTCTCCATCTTTCTTTGTGTCTGTACAGTATTCCATGGTGTACATATACCACAATTTATTGATCCATTCATGGGTCGATGGGCATTTGGGCTTCGGCCATTACCTAGTGATTGTGAATTGGGCTGCAATGAACATTCTGGTACAGATATCTGTGTTATAGAGTGATTTATGGTCTTCTTGGTATATACCTAACAGAGGAATTACAGGATCAAATGGTAGATCTATATTTAGATCTCTGAGTGTTCTCCATATGGTTTTCCAAAAGGGACGTATTAGTTTGCATTCCCACCAGCAGTGTAGTA
>CAUYTI010127039.1:0-37728 GCA_963575145.1 Galago senegalensis | reverse complement strand
TTTAAAACCCCATTTTTTTAAAAAAATTTTAACCCTAAAAATTAAAAAAAAAAAATAATTTATCCCCAAATATTTGGGGGTGGGGGGGGGCACGGGGCGGGTATAAGGGTGGCCGGGTGGTGGGAGGGTGACCGGAAAGATCACCTATATCTCTGTCTAACAAGGGTACAAGTGAACTTCTTTAGAACTAGAATGTAAATGTTTTGACACAATGACTATGCAAATGACATGAAATTTATGTGAACCAGCTTGATGAAAGTATGTCAAAATGTGTATGAAAATACCACACTGTACCCCATGTTTGCATTAATGTATACAGCTATCATTTAATAAAAAAAAGGAAAAAAAACAGGCAAAGGACATGAATAAACATTTCTCAAAAAAAGACATACAAATGGCCCATAGATATACAAAAAAAGGGCTCAAGCCCACTGATCATCAGAAAAATGCAAGTGAAAACCACAATGAGATATCATCTTACTCACCTTAGAATGGTTGTTATTAAAATAATAATAATGTTAGCAAATGTTAAGATGTTAGCAAAAATATAGGGAAAACAGAACACACACAATCTTGATGGGAATGTAAATTAGTGCAACTATTTTGGAAAAGAGTATGGAAATTTAAAAAAAAAATGAAAAGAGAACTACCATATGATCCAGCAATTCTACCACTGGGTATTTATTCAGAGGAAACAAAACCAGTGTATCAAAGGGATAACTGCATCTCTATGTTTATTGCAGCACTATTCACGATGGTAAAGATAAGAAATTCAGCTACATGCCTATTAACAAATGAATGGCTAAAGAAAATGTGGCATATATACACAACAGAATACTATTTGGCCATTAAAAAGAATGAAATCCTATCATTTTCAGCAATAGAAATGGAATCATAGCTTATTATGTTAAATGAAATAAGCCAGGTATGGAAAGGGAAATTTCACCTGTTCTCATATTTCACCTGTTCTCATTCTTGTGTGAGAACCACAAACGTTCTCAGCTTTACCCACATGTTACAAGTTTAGAAACATGGTGTTTTCATTGTTATTAGTTCTAAATATGTTTCAATTTCTGTTATAACTCCTTGTTTGGTCCATGAGTTATTTGGAAGACTTTACTGGATTATTTTTTAACTCAAATATATTGGGAAATGGGTGTTAACATTACATTTTTGATTTCTTGCTTTTAAATTTTGCTGAACTTTGACTAAGTAGAGAGTAGAATGATGGTTACCAGAGGCTGGGAAGAGAGTATGTCAGGGGCAGAGAGGATGAAGAACGGTGGGATAACAAATCGAAACATACACTTGGAATGAAGAAATAAGTTCTAATAGTCAAAAGCAGAGTGGGGTGACTACAATTAGTAATAACAGATTGTGTATTTCAAAATAGCTAGAAAAGAGGATTCAAAATATTTCTAACACATACAAATGTCTTCCAAATAGCTCATACACTGACCTGATCATTCACATTCCATGCATATAATAAAATATCACATGTACCCCCTAAATATGTATAGGTATTATGTAGGGATAAAAATTAAAAGAAATTAAAATTCAAGCAGAAAAGTTCACACGTTAAATATTTTCTAATGTTTTGTATTGTTTTAACAAAACATAGGGCACAATAACCCATTGAGTTTGCATAAATGTACCACAGCTTCTTTAACTGCTCCTATTATTGAAAATATAGGTGGTTTATGATTTATGCTGTTAAATTTAGACTTCCAAGAAATATTTTCATGTGTTTTGTTCCTTTACTTTACTGAATATATTTTAGAATAAATTGCCAGGAATGAGATTATTTGCTCAATAGTGTGAATATTTTGAAAATTTCTGATACGTATTTCATTATTAAGAACCAATGTTTTAATTATGAAACATGTTAAATATAAAAATACAGAAATAATAAAACTGACTGACACCTTACTACCATGGAGATTTGATATAATTAGTTGTAACATTTTACCATATTTAATTCAGAGCTCTTTTTCCTCTTAAAATAAAAATTAAGAGACAGTAGGGCTATGCTTTCTAACTATTCATATTACTACCTTCAACTTAGATTCTACTCTGAAGATTCTCTGTATTCTTCCTCAAGCATGTTTTTGTGTTTTACTAGATTTGTGTGTGTCCATAAATAATATAAATTACTATTTAAATCTGCATAAACATTACCATCATGATATCATGTTCTTTCTTCTTATTGAATTTTTATACAAAATTATTTTTGACATGTATCTATATTGGTGCCAATAGACATAATTCATCTATTTAACTATTATGCAGTACTCATTATACGTTTATATATTAGTAGTCATACAGATGCCATTTTTATTTTATTCTATTGTAAAACAATATTGTAATGAGCATGTTTCTATTTGTCAACCTGGGTACTTGTACAAGAGTTTCTCCAGGAGCTATACTTAGTAGAATAGCTGGTTTCTTTTTACTCATAATCTCCCTTGGTACTATTGGATCTATTTGCCAATTGAGGGCATATAAATTGTTTTCCATTTTAGTTTTTATTTACATTTCCATGATTCTGCTGAGGTTGAGTATCTCTTAGGATATTAAACAATTTTGTTTGCTCTTGAGTACACTAGAATGTTCATAATTTTGCCTAGTTTTCTTTGGAGTTGTTTTTATTTTTTATTTCATAGATTGTGTACCTCATTGAAACTATATTTTAGTATTAAATTTTTAGCTTGTCTCTTCACATTTTAATCATATAGTTCATCTGTAGAAGTTCTCATTTTAATGTAATTATAACAATAAATCTTTTTTATGTTGGGGTTGTACTTCTTGTTTCATGCTTAAAAATAATTTTCCTCCTCTAACATCATATAAATATCCTTCAACTATTTTTTTCTAAGAGTTTTTGAGCTTTCCTTTCACATTTATAACTTTATTTAATCAATAATCAACCTCACTACTTGCTCAATTTTGCAAAATTTTTAGTTTATTATTTTTTAATAAAATATTTTTGTGTTTTTAGTCTCTACTTAATGAATGTTTGCATTTTAATATTGTTTATCCTATTACCATCTTCAAGTTATTCTCTCTTCTTTTTCCTAATTTCTAATTTATTGTATTAGAAGTTTCATTAATTTTCAATATTCTTTTCTGGTATGGGCATTTAACAGTAAACAGCTTTACCCACATGTTACAAGTTTAGAAACACTGTGTTTTCATTGTTATTTAGTTCTAGATATGTTTTGATTTCTATTATAACTCCTTGTTTGGTCCATTAGCTATTTGGACTAGATTATTTTTTTAACTCAAATATATTGGGAAATGGGCATTAACCTTCCATTCTTGATTTCTTGCTTTTAAATTTTGCTGAACTTTGACTAATTTTATGTAACCCAGGAGAGTGATACCACCACAACAGTAAAATACAAGTAACCTGGCTTCTCTCTCCCACAGAAAACTGAAAACAACCATCCAATGTCAAGATTATCACTACTAATATCCCATAACTCAAAAAGGAGGTTATGCTGATCCTTAGAGCCACAGAAAATTGAACTGTTAAATGAAGTTACAATAAATGAAATTCTTTATCTGTGACACCCTTCCCCCAAACTGCTAGGCACTCAATGCAAGTACCTCCAGACTTAGGGTTTCTAGGCTGGAAAGAGATATCAAGGTGAACACCAGCTCTCTCATTATCTTAGATTCTTGTGCAGAAAAGCTGCCTCAGTCCATGGGAAGCATCTCAAGTGCTTGGAAGGAGAGAGACCCATAAGGGCAGCTGGGGACAGATAGTAGAAGTGGGGCTAGCAGCACGAGTGAACAAAACTCAGGACTTCTTTCTATCTCAGACAAAGGAGATTCCAAATCAGAGAGGTGGTTCAGCAGCACCACATGATAGGCATTGAGCTCCATGGCTACTCTAGATACAGATCCCAGCCAATCTCCCCACGCAGCTGGGAAATCTTCTTTAGTATTCCTCCCCCACCTCCAAACACACACATCTGGGACACGCAGCAAACTGAACTTTTGGGAGAGCAGCAGCAAATCCAGGCTTAAGGCAACATCTAGTGCCAGAAAGGAGGCAGTGGTCTAGGGCTAAAGGAATTAACAGGCAAACTGCACAGTAACTCTAAACACATTTAGTAGAAAATTAAAACAACCCAGATAGCAAGAACTGGAATAAATAAGAAATCCTTCAATGTGAAGACATAGTCTTATGTTTATTAGAAACAAAAGCGAATGGAATCGTGACCCTTCCAGGTGCACCAAGTAAGCTGCCAGTGATCAATCTCAACAAGATGGTAATGTATGAGCTCAGATCAAGAATTCAAAATAACGAATAACAGTTTTGAGGAAACATAGCAACCTTCAATCTTTTTCTGTAAAGAATATACAAAAAACCCCTCAAAATTTACGAGAAATTTCACAAAGAGATGGAAATAATAATTTTAAAAACCTCAGAAATCCTATAAATGAGAAAGACATTGACTCTATGGAAAAGGGCATCAGAGGGTCTCCACAGCTGAATTAATAAAACAGAAGAAAGAATTACTGAGCTTAAAGATGGGTATTTAAAATGCAAATAGGAGAAAAAGAAAAAAGCCCTGGAAAGGAAAGAAGATTGCTTATGATTATCTAGAAAATAATCTCAAAGAACAAATCTAGAAGTTATTTCCCTTCAAGAGAGCAAAAACTAGAACGCTTATTCAAAGAAACAATAACAGCTTCCTAAATATAGAGGGTGATTTCAAAGTATTCAGGTGCAGAAAGGTCACAGATCACCAAACAGATTCAACCCAAGCAAAACTAACCCAAAGCATATATTAATAATTCTATGTGACCTAGTTCCCTGAATATTTCTTATAATATGTTGTGTGACCTATTAGTTGGTAAATTTTTATGTGTTCTATATATATATATGGTAGTCAGTAGTGCTACTTAACAAATATTGCTAGATCTTTCCAGTTAATATGAAACTTATATTATCCTGTAACCCTGTGTGTCTATAATGACTGTAACTCAATGCTTAATTGCATGGCTCTGTAGTACCAACATAAAATAATTTGTGTGAGCATAACCCACTGAGACTTTGAATGTTTTTATAACTGCATGAGTATAGGCCAATCTGATGTTGTGGATGTGGGCTGATATTAGTACAGTACTGGCAGTCAAAAGGGCAGTAATCCATGTTATACATAAGCAAAACACTTAATAAAACTATCATGTGCTGTAACTTGCTATGATCATGTACCTAATAAGCTTGTAGCATTACGAGAAATGTATGAAAATTCAAACAATATTGACTTGCATTGATTTGAATCACTTATGTTTACCCAGCTGATATTAAAGGGATCCAAATAATAAAATGCTTTAAAAAATATGTTTTGTTTCATCATTTGGCATAGAATCTTATACTAATGTAACAGATCAATTTACTAAGTATTATTGAAATTTTCTATATCTTTACTAATTTCAATCTGGTAAATTGAAAATTCATCACTATATGAATGGGTACATATTTCTTTAATATCAAGTAAAAAGTATTAAGCTTAACAAATGGGACAAATTGGATGTTATTAAAATTATAAACTTTTGTCAGTCAAAGGAGCCCATTAAAGAGTGAAAGGCAAGTTGGAGAGTGAGAGAAGAAGGTATTTGCGATCTAAAGAGCAAGCAACACAAGTAACATTGGTCTAAAATACACAAACACTCCTAAAAATCAATTAGAAAACATAAGTCAAACCAAAGGGGAAAAAATGTCAAGAATTTAGAGACTTTACCCTCCACCCCCCAAGATACTCAAATAACCTACACACATTTGGAACGCTTCTTAGAGATACTAGACATTAAGGCAATGGAACTCAAAACCATGGTAAGACACTACTATAGCCCTAGAAAGGCTAATATTAAAAAGATGGAACATACTTTCATGCAATGTTACTTGAAGTTGGAGCATAAATTTTCACAACCTTTTTTGTCCAATGCTTTTGCAGGATCAGCTATAGCTCAACATACCTATACTCTAGGACCCACGTCAGTCACCCAACCGGCTGAGGCGCCAGCCACGTACACCTAAGGTGGCGGGTTCGAATCCCCAGCCCGGACCCACCAAACAACAATGATGGCTGCAACCAAAAAATAGCTGGGCGTTGTGGCCGTCGCCTGTAGTCCCAGCTACTTGGGAGGCTGAGGCAGGAGACTCGCTTGAGCCCAGGAGTTGGAGGTTGCTGTGAGCGTGATGCCACGGCACTCTACCCAGGGGGACAGCTTGAGGCTCTGCCTCAAAAAAAAAAAAAAAAAGATTAAAAAAAATAATAATAAAGTATACTGTTGAGTTAGGTGTTGGGAGGATAAGTATCAAAGATTTGAAAGAAAAATAAATAAACCTAAAATTCTTCACTCAAAGTGTTTTCTAAGTGATTTTCCTTTCTTTTCTTTTTATTCCCTATGGCTGAATTTTCACCCAAATGATTTTTAGACTGCTCCACTGGAAAAAATCCAAACTGGAAAAGATTCACTATGGGTGAATCTTATACAAAGAAGTTTATACAGCAGGCCTCTCTGTAAACACACAGTCCAGCACAAGTCCTTGTCCCAACCTCAAAAGACTGGTAAATAAATGTACATTTATGATTCATAGTCAAATAAAATATTAAAAGAATGTGTAATGTTTCATGATTCCATTCTAATTTTTTCTATTATTGACCAACTCTCAGGCTTCCACTATAGTTAAACAATGATGGGAATTTTCTAACAATTAGGCCCTTATACCATAGCATACATAAAAATTAAATCAAATAGACCTAGACCTACAGGTAAGAATTCAAACTATGAAAATCTTAGAAGAAAACATAGGAGTAAATCTTCATGATTTTTAGTTATACAAAAATTTCTTAAATATGACATCAAAAATCACAGTGATAAAAGAAAAAGTTGATGAATTGGACTTTATAAAATTTTCAAACTTTAATTCCACAAATAATGTCATCTAGAAAAGTACAAAGGCAATCCACAGAATGAGAAAAAACATCTGAGGTCCTGTACAGGCATAGCTTGTTTTATTGTACTTGGCGGTACATACGGTGATTTTTACCAGGTGGAAGTCGTGACAGCCTGCACGGATCTATCTGCCCCATCTTCCCAACACCATTGCTCGCTTTGTGTCTCTGTGTCACATTTGGTAAGTCTTGCAATATTTCAAGCTTTTTCATTATTATTATATCTGTTATGGTGATCTGTGATCAGCATCTTTGGTGTTACTACTGTGACTGTTTGGGGGTACCATGAACCACACCCATGTAAGACTGGGCAAATACAACTGACGTCAGCACGATCGTTCTCACTGCTCCAAGGAGCAGCCATCCAGCCGTTCTCGCTCATCTCTCAGGGCCTGCCTACCCCGAGTCACAACAATATTGAAATTAGGCCAATTAATAACCCTACAGTGGCCTCTAAGTGTTCAAATGAAAGGAAGAGTCACATGTCCTTCACTTTACATAGAAAGCTAGAGATGGTCAGGCTTAGTGAGGAATGCATGATGAAAGCCAAACTAGGGTTCTTGTGCCAAACAGTAAGCCAACTTGTAAGTGCAAAATTCTTAAAGGAGATTAACAGTACTATTTCATTGAAAATTTTATTGTATTATATAATAAAAAATAAGAAATCAAAACAGCCTGATTGCTTATGGAGAAAGTCTGGGTGGTCTGGGTAGAAAATTAAACCAGCCACAACATTCCCTTAAGCTGAAAGAAGCCTACTTCAGAGCAAGGCCCTAACTCTATTCAGTTCATGAAGCCCTCAAGAGATGAGGAAGCTGCAGAAGAAAAGTTTGAAGCTTGCAGAGGTTGGTTCATGAGGTTTAAAAAAAGAAGCCACCTCCATAACATAAAAGTGCAAGGTGGAACAAGGTGCTGATGCAGAAGCTGCAGCAAGTTATACAGAAGATCTAGCTAAGCTTACTGATGAAGACAGCTACACTCAACAACAGATTTTCCAGGTAGACAAGATAGCCGTCAATCGGAAGAAGATGCCATCTGGGACTTTCATGGCCAGAGAGAAGTAGGCACCTGGCTTCAAAACTCCAAAGGACAGGTTGACTTTCCTTGGGGGCTAATACCAACAGTGATCTTAAGCAGAAGCCAGTGTTCGCACACCATTCCAAAATTCTAGGCCCCTTGAGAATTATGCTACATCTGTACTACCTGTGCTCTATAAATGGACAAAGCCCAGATGATAGTACTTCTGCTTACAGCATGGTTAACTGAATATTTTAAGCCCACTGTTGAGACCCACTGCTAAGAAAAAAAGATTCCTTTCAAAACACAGCTGTTCACTGAAAGTGCACCTGGTCACCCAAAAGCTCTGCTGGAGGTGCACAGGGTGAATGCTGTTCTCACACCTGCTAACACAACAGCCACTCCGCGGCCCATGCATCAGAAGTCATTTTGACTTGGAAGTCTAATTACTTAAGAAATACATTCCATACGGCTATAGCTGCCACAAATGGTGCGTTCTCTGATGGATCTGGGCAAGTAAATTCAACGAATTCACCACTCTAGATACCACTAAGAATATTTATGATTCATGAAAGGTCAAAATACCAACATTAACAGGAGTTTTGAAGAAGCTGATTCCAATCCTCATGCCTGTGCAAACTAAAATCCTGTGCACCCCTTTTTCAGGGTCCCCTCTTGATGAGCCACACCCATGTCAGACTGGGCAGATGTAACTGATGAAGGGGACTCTAAGAAAACTCAACACTGATTCCTGGCCACAAGGGAAGGGAGGTTAGACACACCTTGTTATAATTCCTCCCTTTTGGAGTTAAATACAACAACTGACCAGCCTTAAGGTTAAAAGAGAAATCATAAGACTGACAAAATAGACTGTAACAATAAGACACTAAATTATTACCAGGACCTGAGGCATCCACACGGAGGCCAGACCTTCCAGCAGCAAAGACTTCCTTGCTGACAGCTCAGATGATCACTAGCATTTTTAGCAATGAAGTATTTCTGGTATATGGATATTGTTTTTTAGACATAATGCTATTTCACACTTAATAGACAATAATATAGTGTAAATTCACTATATTCAGAAAAAATTCACAGGAATTGAATGTGACAGTCTCCTCTTCACAGTGTTCTAGGACTGAATCCACAGTGTTTCTGGGGTATGCCTATATGGGACAAGGGACTTGCATCCAGAATGTATCAAGAACTCTTACAGTTCAATAATAAAAAGATAAATAATACATTAAAAATAGGCAAAGATCCTGAATAGACATTTCTTCAAAGATACACAAATGGCCAATAAGCACACAAAAGGATGTCCCACACAAATCAAAACCACAGTGAGATGTGACTCACACCCACTGGACGGCTGTAACAGTAAAGACGACAGTAACAAACATGGGTAAGGGACAGAGAAGCCGAAGGCCAGCGTGCTGCTGGGGGGATGCAAAATGGCGCAGCAGCTTTGGAAAACTCTTCCCCAGAAGAAAACATGTCCACATTAGGATTTGTTTGTGGCTGTTCATAGCAGCTTTCTTCATAACAAAAGTGCCCAAGTGAGTCAATGTCCAGCAATGCCAAAGAAAAAATGCCCGAATGTTCATCAATAGTGGATGGATAAACAAAAGGCAGTTATTTACACAATGGAATATAATTTAGTAAAAAGTAGCACAGTACTGATTCATGCTGCAAAATGGATGAGCAGAACCCCAAAAGCTCATGGGCTGAGGCAAAGAAGGCAGTTACAAAAGACCACATATGGTAAGATTCCATTTATGTGAAACACCCAGAAAAGGCAAATCTACTGGGGTAGATTAGTTGTCACTTGTGCTAGAAACGGGCATATGAACCTCTGAGTGGGTATAATGCTTCTTTTTCTGGGAAAGGGAGATGTTCTGTACCACCCTGTAAATTTACTAAAAACTCTTGAATTGGAAATTTAAATGAACGAATAGTATAGTATATACATTATACCTCAATAATAATTTAAAAAAACAAAAACAAAAAAGGCATTCAAAGATAAAAGTAAAGTTTGTCTTTTGGAAACCTACTAGTGTGAACTTTTTACATACTAATGAGTGCTGGTCAGTGTACCTTTTGACTGATGATTACAAAGGGCACGATTACAATGAGTACACAGGGCTCTATTTAGGGCTGATGCCTGTGATCCCATCACTCTGGAAGGCTGAGGCAAGAATAGCTTGAACTCAAGAGTTCAACACCAGCCTGAGCAAATGCAAGACCCTGTCTCTACTAAAAATAGAAAATTAACTGGGTGTGGTGGTAAGTAGCTATAGACCCAGCTACTCCAGAGGCTGAGGCAAGAGGATCACTTGAACCTAGGAGTTTGAGGTTGCTGCGAGCTAGGCTGGCACTCTGACCTGGACTACAGAAAGAGACTCTCTCTCAAAAAAAAAGTCCTATTTAGTCATAGGAACACATCCCAAATGTGAGGTTAACTAGTATGGCCTAAATGTATGTCACAATTAAAAAGTATTCACTTATTCATTCCAGGTTGGCACCGTAGTTCAGTGAGTAGGGCTCTGGCTACATACACTGAGGCGATAGGCTCGAACCCGGCCCCGGCCTGCTAAACAACAATGACAACTGCAACAAGAAAGTAGCCAGGAGTTGTGGTGGGTGCCTGCAGCCCAGCTACTTGGGAGGCTGAGGCAAGAGAATTGCTTAAGCCCAAGAGTTTGAGGTTGATGTGAGCTGTGATGCCATGGCACTCTACCAAGGGCAACAAAGTAAGACTCTGTCTCAAAAAAAAAAAGTATTCATTTCACCTTCGTCAGCATCCTGTTAAATTTTTTTAAACCACAATATTTTCAACAACTGTTCAAATCTGAATAAGCATTTCCTGGTGTATTATTTCTAGAAAAGTTTTTAGTGAAACCCACCTAAAGAGATGGAAAGAGTTATTTTTTACTGAGACTCCATTTATTCTCTGCCACATGAAAAGGTTTCTAAAAAGAACTGAGAAATACTCAGGATTAGGGAAGACAGTCAGCGCCTAGGAAACAGCCACAGAGGTTTAAAACGTCTGGGAAAACAATCTTTTTAAGAATACCACCCAAGAGCCCCGTTCTCTGAGGGAGAAAATATCCTAGTGGCAAACTGAACTGGAAGAACAGATAAGTACCTAAAAATAAATATAAGTCATTTTAAAAACACACTTTATCTTGATTATTTCTCCCTTTCAGAGTTTCTTCAAAACAAATGCAAACCTCTCCAAAGGCAGTTATTTGCTAGGAGGAAGTTGTCCTAATTATGATATTAGTCAAAGAAATACAATTATCAATTTGCCTAATTAAAATGACTATCTGAACATGCCTCAGGAATGCGAGCCTCCTCAGGTGAGACGTGTACAATTTATTTTTTACAAACATCTGCCGACAGAGCTTAGCAGACGACGTTAACAGGAAACAGATGACTGCAGACAAGCCTCACACCGAACACTAGCAGAAGGACAGGAACACTGCTGCTCCCCTCAGTCAGTCACGGGGCGAAACCTCACGCAACTGACACGTTCATCTGAGAAACAAACTGTTTAAGGAGATGATTCTGGAGGGGCTTTCAGTGCAGAAGGCGAGGGTCTTCTGAGCTGTGATTTTAGGCACAGCTGCTTGAGTTAAGCAAACCTCTCTGACAGGCTCTGTGTGTTCTGGCAAGACAAGGAGAAAAGCCACTTCCCTCACTTTCTGAGACCGCCCTTGAGGCAACTCTGCTGGCTCGAGGCTGTTCCTTCCACAGAGCCTGCACTGGTGTTAGGCACCTAAGGGCACCCATCCACGTGGCCAGTGACACTAACAGAGTTGAGGCCCATGGCAGAGTCAATGGACACACAGAAGCAACTGTGGGCTGGGATTCAGCACCCAGTGCAGGGACTCGGTCCAGCACTCAAGGGAGCCTCTAAAGGCCCAGTGCTGACAACCCACCCCAGGCTTGCCTCTGGGCCTGCCTGGCCTGCAGAAGAGACCAATGCAGCCCCACTTCCAGATCTAGTGAATGCTGGGAGTCCAGGTCCTTCTCTCTCTTCCCAGCTCAGCAGATAGGTGATCATCTCTCCTTTAGCCCCAATCCTGTCCAGAGGACGTGTTCTCCTGTTCTCTGGTCCCACTGGTGGCCCCATGGCAGCTCCAATGGCCTAGGAAGCTTCCATACCTCAATGCTCCTCAGAGCTCCTGAAATTTCTGTCAGAGCACCCCACCCCCTTCCCCAGCGATAGCAAACACAGTCCAAGTCCACAGTGGGGGGGGGGGCAGGGATACACAGCTTCAGGACAAGGCCTCAAGCTCGAGCTTCCCATCAGTCTGGACCCCAGGCTGCTCTAAAGCAGAAATCCTAAAGCCATCACTGTATCCAGACCCTTCTTTTCAAAATGGAAATCTGATCACCTTTTCCTGGGTCCTCACCCATCCAGACTGAAACCCTTTGATGTTATTAGGATAGGACAGGACTCCTTAGTTACTGCCCAACCCTCCTGTCTGACCTCACAGCATGCCTCATTCTGTCCAGGACTCAAAGGCGTCCCTGTACCCTCATCATTCCCCTTTCCTGTCCTCCCACGCACAAGACTTTTACACTTGCTCTGCCCGTGCTCTACAATGGCCCTCCCTCCCTTCACAGCCCAGTTAATTTGCACCCATCTGTAAGCGGTCAGAGGACCACTGCCCTCATTGGTCCACTGCTCCAATGAGAAGGTCTCACAGCATCTAACTCCTTGCTTCCCTGACATCTGCCACAGCCGAGATTTCACTGGACTGTGGGACTCAGAGCCAGTGCTGGGCTCTGCAACATGCCAGAAGTGCTGAATCATATCTGCTTTTCACTCATCCAGCAATCAGCACCATGGCCGGGGCAAACCAAGTGCTCAGTACATGCGATGAGTGGACAAGTAGATGGGCAGACTATGAGTAGGTGGAGGGACATACGATGGACAGCCTGGTGGACAGATGGCCAGGTAAATGGATAGACAGTCAGATGAAGGGACAGACAGACAGATGCTCAAAGAGTACCTTTGCTCCCAGAGCCACTCCTCTCCCAAGCCCTCAATCCCATCATTCCCGATCTCCTTGGGTATCACTCTCAACAATTATCCTAACTTTTAAGAACAGGCATTGTGGCTCACACCTATAATCCCAGCACTCTGGGAGACCAAGGCAGGAGGATTGCTTGAGCTCAGGAGTTTGAGACCAGCCTGCGCAAGAGTGAGACCTCGTTGCTACTAAAAATAGAAAAATGAGGCAGGCATTATAGTAGGCACCAGTAGTCCCAGCTACTCAGGAGGCAGAGGCAGGAAGATTGCTTGAACCCAGGAGTTGTTAGTTACGCTGAGGCCATGGCACACCAGCTGGAGTAAATTACCTTGCCCTTTGCATTCTCAAACCCAGATTCATTTCACACCATGGTATGACCCTGAGCAAACTGCCTATCCTTTCTAAGCTTGATTTTCTTCAACTGTACAAAGAGGGTAATCATAATATCTACTCCAACAGGACCACTGTGAAGATGACCTAAGACCCCTATAAACCATGGAGCACAGTACCTAACAGACCATAAACACTTGGTACAGCCTTGATGCTCCAGCTGCTCTTACCATCATTCTTACTACAATATTTCAAACTCTTCAGTTTGGGGCTCTCCTCTTCCAAAAAGTCTTCCTTTAGATCGTTCCTCCTCTAAGCTGCTACTATCCTGTGTCTACCTTGCATCACCAAATGACTCCAACAGAACCCAACCTCCAACCACTCCTCAAATACTATGCACCAGGCTTTCCTTCACAACTCTACTGAAACTGTCCCCCATCACTCAAACCTTCCATCCTCTGCTGAGCTTCCATTCCCCCAAACACCATCTGACCCTTGCACCACCCTGCCTGAGTCCTCCTTCCTGGGTTTGGGGCCAAGGTCAGCTCTTGGTTTTACCTTCCAGAATGTCTAGCTGTTCCTGCACTGGGTCCTCCATGTCCTGTTCTCACACCTAACACCTGCATGTTCTAAGCTTACACTCACACACACCTGCCATGCCACACATTGCTCCTTGGCAATGCCATTGACTCCTATAGCAACACTGTCTACTCCCCCTCTGCAGTGCCACCCACACATTCCCCCACCACGTACTTCATCCACAAGCTGCCTCAGATTCCTGATGGCACCTCAAATCTACCTCCTCCAACCTGACCCTACTCTTCTGTCTCTGATTTCAGTTAACAGCCCTCCTGTTGCCCAAGATCAAACTTAAAATCCTGAGTCTTGCCACTGCAGTGGCCTCAGAAACCACCAGTTGTCAAAAATTATTTTCTGTGCCAAAGCTCTATGCCTACATTAGGAGCCTCTGAGGGTATGTAACTTGACAATCCCCCAATACATATACATAATATACTGGAGAATGAAATAAACAATAAATATTTCTCAACCGAAAAAGAAAGGGATATGGCAGAGTAATCGGGAACTCTCATACAATGCTGAATGGAGTATAAATCAGCTTAACCACTTTGGAAGGCAATTTGACCGTATCTACCAACACTTGAGAAGATTATACCCTACAACCCAGAATGTAGCTCCTGGATATATTCCCTGGAGAAACTCGCCCAGGCCTCTACAAAGAGACTTCTACAGAATGTTTTAACAGCACTGCTAGCAAGGGCAAAAAACAGAAACAACTCCATGGCCACTGTTAAGATCCCAGCAGGAAACAGCTGGCATACTCAAATTAGGATAAGTAAAGGAGGGTTTAAAGAGGGGCTACTTGGGATGGGTTAGGTGTAGGGAAAATACAAGAGAAAGTTTAGTGTCCCAAAGACAGAAAAGCAGCGCTGCTGCCACTCCCACACATCAAGGGAATAAAGGAGGAAGTGGTTACCCAAATCTGGAAGAGTGTCTCAAGTGAAAGGCTGTCTTGAGAAGGAGTGACCCTGAAGGGAGGAATAAACCAGCCCAAGAAAACACCACTGGGAGGTGTGGCTGCAGGAATACATGCACCAACTTTTGCTCCCCCTCCCCCCCACCTCTAATCTCTCAAATCAGGGCTCTGCACTGGCTGAACTCAAAAAGAAACCAGAGAGCAAGGAGCCTACTGAGGTAGTCCATGGAGTCAACCCCCTAAGGTATGGTCAGGAAGGGAGATTTAGAGAGATAAAGGGAAGACACTCAACACATCCATCAGCAGAATGTAAAGAATATACTCATACAATCGAATATTGCCCAGCAGGAAAGTTGAGCTATTTATATCAATACGAATAAATCTCAAAAACTTCATGTTGGGGCTGGGTGCAGTGACTCACTCCTGTAATCCTAGCACTCTGGCAGGTCGAGACAGGTGGACTGCCTGAGTTCACAGGTTCAAGACCAGCCTGAACCAGAGCGAGACCTTGTCTTTACTAAAAATAGAAAAATGGAGGGAAGAGGATCACTTGACCTGGAAAGTTGGAGGTTGCTGTGAGCTATGACACCATGGAACTCTACCCAGGCCAACAGATTGAGACTCTGACTCAAAACAAACAAACAAACAAAAAACACTTCATGTTGGGTGGAAAGGGCAAATTGCCTTAAATATAGTCATCCCTTAGTATCTGAGAGGAATTGGTCCCAGGAGGGGAATGCCAAATCCATGGACGTTCAAGTCCTTTCTACAAAATGACAGAGCATTTGCATGTAACTGTGGACACCGCCCTCCTATATACTCTAAATCATTTCCAGTGTTACTTTAATGCCTAATACAATGTAAATGCTATGTAAATAATTGGCAGATTTTATTTTTTAAATTTCTATTAATTTTTCATTGGCATAATGTAATTTTTTATTTTCCCCCATAAATAATTTGAAACTGGTTGCCTCTGCAGATGTGGACCCAGAAATACAGAAGGCTGACTGTAGGTAGACAATGACACCATGGCAGATTGCGTTTTTTATTGAATTCACCATAGCTATATTTCTGGCCCCACTTCCTCATCAAGAATTGCAAACAAACAAATACAGTTCTAGCACTGGACTACAGAGAAATGCACTTTAGATAGGAAAGCCAGGGAAAATCTGAGGAAGTGAATGAACTTGAAGGGCAGACTAGGTGTTGGCCTCAGTGCATGGCTTCCTAAGGAGGGGTGCATTGAGGGTGAACAGTTATGGTCAGTAATGAGGTGTGAAGCACATTTTCTGGGATGAGTTCACAACCTTAACTGTCTTATCTTCGTATCTTTTTTGGTATTTCCATGCTCTTCTCCTGTTTTATCTTAACTAGTGCTTTGACTTCCCCACCCCTGGGGGGCACACACTACTGTTAGGCAACGAAAATGAAGAAAAGCCAGACCCAATCTGTGTCAACCCCGCTAAGCTCAAAGGTTGTGCAATAGGTGTGGCTGTGTCTATAGTGGAGAACCTCAGACATCAGGAAACCAACAACCAATTACTTCCTCACTACACTGTAGAGTGCTTAAGTATGGGCCAGGAACTAGGTAACAGTTCAATATGTGTTAGCTACTACTGCTGTTATTGTCAAGAGTGTTTGCTAATGGATACTACCTATATCTCTTCTATCATAGCCTGCATTAATTAAACCCAAAATTACCCTAAAAAAAAAAAAGGCTGAAAAAGAGCCAGGCTCACCAGCCCTACTGTGAGAGCAGACAAAGGCCGGCACCAAGGCCCTCATGAAAGAAAGGCCTTGACCCTTTTTAATGCAGTTCAGAAAAACCAGAGTAGTGGGAGAACTGAGCACTCGAGCAAGTGACAAGCCTGAAGTAAGAAATGAGGACACAAGCCACATTGTGCAGGGTATTTGGGGTGATTTCCCTAGGGTTATAAAGCTGTTGAGTGCCTAGAAGGCAATTTGACTCCAGACAGCAAAGAGCTACTGAGAGGAACCAAAGAACCAAAACCAAACCTCTCTCCCAACTCACAGCTCAGAGACTAACATACGCTTAGCATCTAGCCAGACGTCAGACCTAGGTTAAAGAAATGATCTGTGAGCGTTTCCAACAACCCTATGAGGCAGGTATTATCAAACTCATTTTTACAGCGAGGCACATTATCTAAACCCAAAATCCAAGCACTTAATCTGCTATAGCTCTAGATTGCCCTCCCTCTCTACTGTTCTGATGGGCACTGCTCGGTGAATGACTCATATTATAGTAAATAACTGTAATTGTGGCGTACAAAATACCTTACAGTGAACAACCTTGATAAAAATAACCTCTAGCATGCGCTGAGCGCTTATCCAATGCCACCCACAACCTCACTAGTATTCCCATTTAACAGATGAGAAAACTGAGGACACAACTTGGCTGAGGAATGCAACCAAAACAGAGGCTTAGAAACCACGTCTAACCGCGGAGCCCAAGCTTTTATCATGCTGCACTGCCTTCCTCTTTTCTTCTCAGGGAAGTCAAGGCCAGCGGGACTCCTGAATCGGACCCCTGGGGGACCCAACTCTGAACAGCGCCCCTGAGATCCAGGGGAACAGGAGGCGACGCCACTGTTTGGAGGCCCCATTCCCTGGTGCAGCTTCGGACGGCGCCCGGCTGGACACGCGTACACCTACACCGAAGGTTCCCCCAGCCGAAGGTTCCGCAGTCCCGGAGTCCCCTCCCCGGGCGAAGCTCTGGCAGTACCTGCGGGAAATGCCTCCAGGGTCCTGCCCCGGGCTCTGTGAAAAACACCTCCCGCCTCCGCAGCCGACATGGCGAGCGAGTTCCTGGCCCTGCCTGAGCACGCCGCGTAGGTGGAACAGACCCACACCAACGTCTCACCTCCGGCCTGCCCAGCCCAGGCGGCGCCCTAACTCGGGCCGGACAGGGCGGGAAGGGGCGGGGCTCGGCCGCTCCGGGCGCCGCTAGTGCTGCCTGGGCGGGGAGGAGGCGGGAGAGGCTCCTCTGCGATCGATCTGGGCGCCTGGCGAGGTGCCCTTCTGGGGGCGGGGTGGGGGGCAGGTGGGCAGAAGAGCTGAAGGTTTGCGGCCAGTTCTTTTCCCCCAGGGAAAGGTTACCAGTTTTAAAATGGAATAATACAGGAACACCCTCTCCCCTAGTTATATTTGAATTTCAGATAAAAAGCAAAATGACTAATTTAGTTTAAGTATATCCAGGGCAATATTTGGGAGATTTTTATGACCTTTTTTTTTCATTTTCTGAGATTCCAATTTAACTGGGCGTCCTGATTTTTATCTGACAATTGTAGATAACGTCAAAAGGGGCCGGGCCCTGTCCCAGGACGGTCCTCCCAGTGGTCCGTAATCCGAGACCCTCCCAGTTACCACCCTCTCTGTTACCATCTTCGCTTGTGGTAGGCTTGCAGCTCACTTAATCTGCACAGCCGCCCCAGGAAGTGGTGCTGTGATGAGAACATTCCTCAGATGCGGAAATGGACCGCGCTCAGAGGGTGCAGGACTTGCACAATAGGGTGACACACTTCGAGAGGGGACAGGGACCCCTCCAAAAAGCATGGAAATAAAGGAAAATCTTGAGTTCTTTCAGGGGAAGTTCTGAGCATCTGGCTAGCCTGAAAAAGTGAATGGGCAACCTAATGACATTAATGGCCCTCCAAGCGAACTTGAGTGGTATTTTGGTTCCCTTAGGAACCTAAAAAATGGCGTTTTGTTTCTTTCAAATTAATACGGGGGTATGTATGATTAGTTTGTTTTTGTAAAGGGAAAAGTCTGGGTTATAGTTGTGCCCTTCACCCAGGAAGGCTACAATATACCCATGCAACCTGCCTGTTAGGTGGGAATTTACCCAACCCTTTTCCTCTTCCTCCCTAACTTGAATTTAATTGCGTTTTCTCTCGCATGAACATGTAGTTGTTAATCTACTAGTTCTAATTTAGTACTGAGTACGTGTGGTGCTTGTTTTTCCATTCTTGTGATACTTTACTTGGGAGAATATTCTCTAAATCCATCCTGGTTGTTACAAAGGTCGTAAAATCTCCATCTTTTTGTGGCTGAATGGTACTCCATGGCATACATATACCACAGTTTATTAAATCATGTGTTGAAGGGTGCCTGGATTGTTTTCACATCTTTGTAATTGTGAATTGTGCTGCTATAAATATTCAAGTGCAAATGTCCTTATGGTAAAATGACTTTTCTTTTGGGAAGACACCTAGTAATGGGATTGCAGGACCAAATGGGAGGTTGACTTTTAGTTCTTTGGGACTCTCTATACTACTTTCTATAGAGGCTGTACTAGTTTTCAGCCCCATCAGTGTATGAGTGTTCCCTTCTCTCCCAGACCCACCAGCATCTATTACATTTGGACCTTGTGATATGGGTTATTCTCACTGAGGTTAGGTGATATGCAAAGTGCTTTGCATTTCTCTGATAATTAGTGTCAAAGTGCTT
Source organism: Galago senegalensis (assembly GCA_963575145.1). Taxonomy (NCBI): domain Eukaryota; kingdom Metazoa; phylum Chordata; class Mammalia; order Primates; family Galagidae; genus Galago; species Galago senegalensis. The sequence continues at coordinate 18,406 of CAUYTI010127039.1, read as the reverse complement.
AGAATAAGTTAGAATAAGTTCTAATAGCAAGTGGTACTCAGAATATTAGCCATTGTTATTATTTTGTTATATATTGTTACTATATCTCTATTCCCTGAAAAAGGGAATGAACCACTGAAACAGAAGTGTTAATGGTGGCCTCAAGGCCCAGCAACATTCTGGCCTCCTCCTCCGCCTCACCCACTAACTTTGCAGCCAAACTGGCCTCTCAGTTCATTAAACAGACAAACCCATTTTCCCTTTGTGTGTGCTGGCCCTTCTGCTTAGAATGCCTCTGCACCTGATGAACTGAAGCCCATCTGATCATCAAGGTCTGTGCCACTTCCACGGAGCCTTTTCCCTGCACTCCACCCTGCACCCTTGAACGTGCACTCCCAATCTAAACTAGGTCTCCCTTATTCTTTGTCACAGCACTCTGTTCTTGTCCCTCACTGCTCTTCACACAATTGATAATTACTTGTTCCAGGTGTAATTATCTGATGGATTTTATCTGTCCCAGCTCCACCATAAGGTCTGTGAGGGCAGCTACCTTGACTGTCTTGCTCACTAAGCAGGATGCTTGAGGTACAGACGCTCTCGCTCACATGTAATTATTTACCTCTCAGTGGCGATAGCTGCTCTGAGAACTGATCTTACGCTGTTTTCACTTCTAAATATTATTCGTCTTAAAAGGCAATCAATAACATTTTTTATAAATAGCATTTCATATATCTGAGGATATCAGTATTTTTTATATATTAAAGCCTTATTAAAACACAAGATTAATGTCTAAAATAATAGACACTCTACTGTTTGTTGTATGAATAAATAAGTGGATTCTGAATACCTTGGCAAGATAACCATTAGGAACTTGGCAGCAGTTGAGGATCTCTCTGTTGGCAGATCCTGGTGACTTCAAACTGTGCCCGTGTGTTGGTTACTAGTGATGGCTGCAACCAAACCACGGCACCATGGCAGACTAGCAGCCACTTAGCCTCTTGTCTGCCTCATCCTTCCCCTCTCACTGCCCAGATCAGGGGTTCCACTGTCCGCTGGGTGTGCTCTCTCAGCTCTTCTTTTCACTTATCTGCCTGGAAGCTTATTGGAGACCGCAGCATGAGAAGAGTGCATCCCTGGGCATCAGACAGACCTGTTCAGCCCAGTTCCCAGCCGTGTGACCTTCAGGCAATTCATTCTCTGAGCTTCACCTTCTGCCTCTGAAATGAGATAATCATAGCGCCAACCTCATATGGTTTTCCTGAGGATTAAATCAAGCACCAGGCTGAATTTCTGGAATATACCAAAGCATTTGATGCATTTTGCAGTTGTCGATATTAGTACTGTGGTTGTTATTGTTAGAATACCCTTCAGTTTGTTTCTAGTCAAAATTCTATCCCTTGGTCAAGACCATGCAAGTGTCACCTCTTCTATCAGTCAGGCATGATTTCAGTGCAGATAGCCAAAAATCAAACCAAATTAGTTTAATCAGAAAAAGGAATCCATTTGCATATATAAATTGAAACCCTAGGCAGCTGCAGGTGAGGTTTGATCCAGCTGCCTGAATGATGTTATAAAAATCAAACTTCCCTCCATTTATCTTCTCTACCTTGTGTAGTTTTAACTTTATCTTCACTCTCTCACAACAGTTGAAAGCTCCAGGCTCCCACTTCACAGGAGCAGAATGGCTACATCAGCTCTAGCCCACATTCTCAAGAGACACCACCCCAGAGGGGCAAGGAGGGAAGTTCTCTTTTTTCCCAGAAGCCCCCAGCAAACATCCCCCAGCATCACTGCAGTGCCAATTTAGATATGTGCTCCTCTCTGAACCAAGGTCAGAGGGTAGGTGGTGTGTTTAGACTGGCTTAAGACATAAGACCCACCCCCAGAGAAGGGGTGCCATCATGTCACCTAGGAACAGGGAGTATAGTTCTCATAAAATGAGATCTGGATGCCATTGCCCTGAGAAATAGTGAATGACCAATTTTAAAAAAGAGCCAATAGATAACCCATTATATTCTCCTTGCAGGAGTGGACATGGGGCGGGGGCTGGGAGTTACATTCAGCCAGCAACTGCCATTCCCTTCCCTTCTTAAAAACTTCCCTGCATTTTCTTCCATCCTACCCCTATAACAGCTATACTTATAAAAAGCCATAATCTAAGTATGCTGTTATTTAGAGATGTAGGTGTATTATTATGAACATCACTTGCTGTACTGGGCTGTATTACAGCCTCACTCCATGAAGCAGGCAGAACAGTTTGTCCTAACACTCAAAAGCCCCAGGCTGCTGAGCTTTTATAGTTCTTCTGTCTACTTTTTATAGATCTTCCCTCTCCTCCTTGCAGCCTGTGAGCAGTCATTCCTTACTGTTTCTGGCGTCTGCCTCTTGCAAATCTGCACTGTCTACCTCCTCCCTTTGTTTCTTATCTGCCCAGGTTTGTGAATCCAAATGACAAAGCCTGCTTGGACTGTGAGCCAGGTTGGTGTATGGCTTTGAGCCAGTAGGCTCTGCAGGAAAACTTAAGGCATTGCCTAGAGAAAAGTGCTTGGGCTTTGCTTTAACAGGCATGACTCCTGGTTAGACTGTGTGATGGCAAGTGTGATGTGTCAACTTGGTTGGGGCATGATGCCCAAGGCTTCAGCCAAATGTTATTCTGGATGTTGAGTGAGATTCACATTTACATTTGGACTTTGAGGAAAGTGGATCACCCTCTGTAATGTGGGTGGGCCTCATCCAATCAGGTGAAGGTCCCATTGAACAAAAGACTGACCTTCTCCAAGCAAGAAAGAATCCACTCCGCAGGTGGCCTTTAGATTTGAACTGCAGCATCTGTTCTTCCTGGGTGTCCAGCCCGCTGACTCATGTCGCAGATTTTGGACTTAACCAGCGTCCATAATCTTATGAGCCAATTCTTTAAAATAAAACTCTTTTTATGTGCAGTCATGTGTCACTTCCCGATGGGGCTCCATTCTGAGAAACGCGTCATTAGGTGATTTCATCCTGTGTACTTTCACAGACCTAAATGGGGTTGCCCACTACACACCTGTGGGTCCTGGGCTACAGCCTTGGGCACAGTGTGTGACTATACTGAATATGATAGACAACTGAAACACAGTGGTGTCTATATGTCAAACATACATAAAGATGAGAAGGACACAATCAAAATGCAGTATTATTATCTTATGGGACCACCTGTTGTGTATGTGGTCCGCTGGTGACTGAAATGTCATTATGTGGCACATGACTATATATACATATATATATTTTTAAATTTTTTAGACAGAATCTCATTCTGTTGCCCTGGATAGAGAGCCATAGTGGCCAAGTTCACAGCAACCTCTAACTTTTGGGCTTGAGCAATGCTCCTGCCTCAGCCTCCTGAGTACCTGGGACTATGGGCACCCGCCACAACACTTGGCTGGTTTTTCTATTTTTAATAGAGATGAGGCCTCACTTTTGCTCAGGCTGGTCTTGAACGCCTGAGCTCAAGCAATCTATCTGCTTTGGCCTCCCAAAGTGCTAGGATTACAGTTATGAGCCACCACGCCAGGCCAATATTCACATACATCTTATTGATCCTGGAGAACTCTGAAGAATACAGACTGTTAGAAGTCTTCAGAAGTGTTGGAGTCTCACAGTTGGGCTCGTAGTTCAAATTGTAGCATCACTCAGAAATGAATGAAAATATCCTGATACAGCACGTGTGAGACATACGGAACTATGAAAGCAAAGTGCAATTACTAAGACATCTGGCTTCCCGTGCCCCTCACCTTCACCCAGCCCAGACTCACATCTGAGCAGGTGGGACTCAGCAATGAACTGCAGGGTGAGATGGGGTCAGGGATAAAGCAAAGTCCATGAAATCCTTTGGAATGCCTGTTTTACATATATGATCTTTTTGGAACTAAAAATTAAATAGTTTTGTTTTTAGAACAGATCAAAATACCATATATACTCTGAAACCAAAAAAGCCCAGTGCTCATTTTAAAAAGATTTAATTTATCAACTTACTGCCATTATCACAGGCTTGGTATTAACAAGACTTTGCAATTATTTTTCCCTCTTTGAAAGAGGTTAGAGAAACTTCTGGAATATTCCAAGCTATACTTGTGTTCTCCAACAAAAAACGAATTAATGTCCTTGAGACCCTTTAGGCATTCTGTGACTGTCTTCATGAGTTGTATAGCTTACAGTGATTCTTAACCCATAGGCACTGTATTAAAGGGCTACGGCATTAGGAAGTTTGAGAACCACTGGCTTACCATTTTTTATGTTATTGGAAATAAACTGTTATATAAATTATCACATGTAATTATTTTTAACAAGTGCCTGCCAAGGCATTTCATGCCATTCTCTCCTTTTATCCCCCAAACAAAATGACGTTTCACTGCATTTTAGAGATGAGGCCAGGGACAGTAGGTAATTTGCCTGTAGTCAGCCCACCATTTACCAAGTTGGCAAAGCCGGAATTCCTCTTCCTACCTGCGTTGGCCCCATGTCAATTTCCATGCCTGCCATTTGTCTATCAGAGTTTCTTAAGTCTCAGTGTTGAAAACGTGTACCCACTGGACATTGCTGTTAGAAACTGCTATAGTTTGAATGTCTCCTCTAAAACTCCTATTAAAATTTAATTCCCAACGTGGCAATATTGAAAGATGGGGCCTTTAAGAGGTGATCAGATCAGGAAGGCTTTGACAAAGGGAATGGATCAATGGGCTAATGGATCATGGAGTAGAACTTGTGGCTTTATAAGAGAAGAAGAAAGACCTAAGATAGGACGTTAGCATGCCCAGGTCCCCCCCCCTGCCCCGGCCCCGGAGATGCCCTGTGCCTCCTTGGGACACCGCAGAATGCCCACAGCAAGAAGGCTCTCACCAGGTGTAGCCCTCAACCTTGGCAATCTCAGCCCTGGCAACTATAATAAATTTATTTATAAGAAATACTATCTTATAAATTATCCAATTTCAGGTATTCTGTTATAAGCAGCAGAAAATGAACTTAGGTAAGAGAATGAAACTGGACGCGCACCTCTCACCACTTACAAAAATTAACTTGTGATGGATAAAAGAGCTAACTCTAAGACAGGAAACTATAAAAAGCCTACAAAATAGTGTGGGGAAAATCTCTTGGTTTTACTTTGTCTAGGGAAAGAATTTAGGAAGACAATCCCATTGGAAATTGCAGCAGCAACAAAAATAAATAAATGGGACCTGATCAAGCTAAATTTTTTTTGCACAGCTAAGGACACGATCCACAAAGCAAAAAGATGACCTTCAGATGGAGGAGATATTTATATACTACCAATCGGACAAAGGTTCATCACCAAATCTATAATAAACTCAGGCGCATCAACAAGAGAAAAGCAAACACCCCATTAAAAACTGGGCGAGAGACATGAACAGAAACTTTTCTTATGATGACAGAAGAAATAAACACATCAAAAAACACCCATTGTCCCTAATTATCAGAGAAATGCAAATCAAAACCACTTTGAGATATCACCTGACCCCAGTGAGAAGGACCCACATTAAAGATCCCAGAGAAACAGTTGCTGGTGTCATGTGGAGAGAAGGGAACACTCATGCCCTGCGGGTAGAAACTAGTCCAGCCTCTATGGAAAGAAGTACGAAGATTCCTCAAAGAACTAAAAGTAGACCCACCATTTGACCTGGCAATCCCAGCAATCCCACTACTAGACATTTACTCAGATGCAAAAGACATTTTACCACAGGACATTTGCACTCAAATGTTCATAACACATGAATGAATTAATAAACCGTGGTGTTTGTATACCATGGAGTACTATTCAGCCATGAAAAGGTGGAGGTTTTGCAACCTTTGTTAGTAGCCTGGATGGATTTGGAGAACATTCTCCAAAGTACCACAAGATTGGAAAAACAAGCATCACATGTACTCAATGCTAGTTTGAAACTGGGAGATTAACAATTATAGAGGGAAATAACCTCAGTAAACTTAAGAAGGGGAGAGGTGGGAGGGACCCGAGTAACTCCCCTGCCCAGTGGGTACAATGCATGAATATGTGCTATGCTCCCTGGGTGCAGGACACAGATACAACCCTGACTTTAAACTTTCATGTGTAAATTATATAATCAAACGGTTTGTACTCTCCTATTAATCTGAAACTTTAAAAATACATTTAAAAATAAAAGGGAAAGAAAATGAACTTAAAACCCAACCAGTAGTTTACTTAGCAGAGACTTGCCTGGGGACTCAGATACCCTGAGTTTAAGGTCACATCTGGGACCCACTGTTTATTCTACTCATGAGCCCTGTGACCTCCAGCAACTCACTTTCCTCTCAGGGCTTCATTGTCCTCACCTGTAAAGTGGAGATTGTCACATTTAACTACAGAGTTCTTTGCAGGATTCTGTGGCACAGAATATTTAAAGTGTGCACGATAGCGTATAATACGAAGTCAGACAACGAAGTGTGTGAACTCATCCTAGAAAGAAATGCTAGTATCTGTCTGCTGAACGTCACTATAGTCACCTTCAAAGTGCTCTCCTTGGCCATCTTACAGCACTTTTTCTAGGATGAGTTTGTGAACTTAATTGTCCAACCTCACACACATAATTGCTCAATAGATAGCTTGAGTGGTGGTTATTTTTTCAGATAAACCACTGATGACTTCCCAACAGGATGGCACACTCAGGCCGCCGGGGCGTGGAGGGACACAGCAGTTCCTGACCTTCAGAACCTGGAACAGAGAATTCAACAACCGCCCTCATGAGCAGAAGCCTGTTCACATATCCACATATCCTGTTTCTTCAGATGGAGCTGTCCAATCTGCTAGCCCCTGGCCGCATGTGGCTACTCAAATTAATCAAAATTAACTAAAATGAAGATGACAGTTTCTCAGCCATGCTGGGCACCTTTCAAGTGCTTCATAGGCACATGTGGCTTAGATTACCAGAGTTAGAGAAAAATGTACAGGACACCAAATTAAATTTGAATTTCAGGTAAAGCGTGCTCCAACATACATACATGTGTGTATTAAAGATCATTTTTGTTTATCTGAAATACAACTGAGCATTCATAGTTTATCTGGCAACCCTCGGCTGGTGTCTGCCATACTGAACAGAACACATCTACAACACTCACATCGATCTGGGGATTTCTGTTGGACGGCATTGACTCAGAACGGCGATGAGAACTTGTCACCAGTGACCCCAACCTGCTGCTTCGGTTCCTCAGTCCAACGGCACATCGCTGGAGTACAGGAGGTTACCCATGAGCACTCTATTAAGGTTTTTGGCCTTTGAAGCAGGCAACACTAATTATTCCAATTATTTTTCATCCATTGTTGCTTTTTAATTTCAGAATATTACAGGGGTACATGAAAATTGCTTTTGTATAGTTTAAGTTGTAAGTGTGCCCCTCACCCAGATGGTGGGCACTGTACCCGTGAGGTGTGAGTTCACCCATCCCTCCCCCCACCTGCTTGATTTCCGGCCAGTGTTATTATTTCTCTATGCGCACACTGAGTGTCCATCGGCCAGTTCCAACTAAATACTGAGTACTTGCGCTGTTTGTCTTTCCCGTGATACTTCACTTAGAAGAATGGTCTCCAGACTTGAATTTAATTTGCCTACTCAAGATTCTGTTGGCCTCTCTATTTTCTTTTCTATCTCCCCTACGTTGCTTAACACCCCTTGTAAATTACCTCCTGCAGGGGCCTACTCATGTTATAAAATCTTCATCTTCTGCCTCTGGATAGTGAGCTCAGCCTCCTGAAGCATTTAAATATTTTACAGTTATTCACTTTGAGTGGTGAAATGGCCTTTTCCTCCCCTTTCTCAACAAGAATGACTCCTTAAAGCTCCAGTACTCTCAAACTCAATTTTACTTTGAGCGTACAATTTAAGCCCTTTGCAGAGAGATATAAGCTCCCCGAGGCTTATATAGCCATTAGAATACACCAAGTGTCCAGAATAGGATCTGACACAGAGGAAGCTCTTAATGAATACAGAGCCCTTAATAAATAGCCCTTAATCAAAGCTGAATTTGCTCCTCAATTAAACTTACTAACGTTTAGAGTCCTGAGGGCGGATTCCAAATTCCGTGGAGTTTCTCCATATGCCTTGGTGTTGGATCAGTTCACAGTGAGTAACCACGTTCTCTGTGGCATCTCATAGTTGTTTAATTTGTCGTGTGTCCCTGCAACAGAACCGCAGTTGGTTCCTGGCCCTCTGAGGATGACATTGCTGCCCTTGGAGGCTCAGGGCAAAATTGAAAACTCCTGGTTTTGTCAGAAAACACTGTTGACACACCTAGCCCTTCCTCTGCTGTCATTTCATTTTTCCATCTTCCCCCTGCTGAGCACAGTTTGACTGAAAGCAAATGCTGTTTCCCATCATCATGACGAGGCTTTGTCTCCCACAAGAAGTAATGACCACATGCAAGTCTGAAACTGTCCAGGCTTCCTGGTGTTTTTCGTCCCAAAGCACTAGCCTGTTTTTTTTTCCTTGTTATTCCACATTTATTATTCTGGAGAAATAAGAATAAGAGGCACTCCAAACAGTACGATTCTGGACCTTTTTTTTCTCTTGAGACTCTGCCCACGTTAGTCTCAATTAGTGGTCCTCAACCCTGGCTGTGCATTAGAATTACCTGGGGAGTTTCTCTAGCTTCTCCATTCCAAGATTTCACCCTGAAGTTTCTGAGTGGATAAGTGTTGGGTCAGAACACAGCATTGGTCTTTAAATGTCCCAATTTATTCCAGAATGAAGCTAGGGTGGGGAACTGCTTGTCCGCATGCTAACCCCCTGACTCAGGTGAACACAAGTGAATATTACAGCCTCTTGCTGCAGGTGTGACGAGACAAATGAAATAACATTTGCTGGGTCGCTGGGCACTGGGATGAATACAGAGTCCATTTAAATTTCACCATAGTCTTGGAATTTTGAGCCCTAGGTTGAATAGTGTCCCCCACAAGATTCACGTTTACCCTGAGCTTGTGATCTTTTTTGGAAAAGGATGGTCATTGCCAATGTAATCAGGTCCACATGAAGTCATCCGGGATGGGGCTGGGCCCTGAATCTAATGACTGGTGTCTTTATGAAAAGAGGACGGGACACAAACAGAAGAGGCCTTGTGAAGACATACACAGAGATCTGAAAGTGCAGCTTGGATGCATCTAGAAGCCACAGAATGCCAAGGATCACTGACGCACACTAGCTAGGAAGGAACAAGGAAGGATTCTCCCCCAGAGCCTTCAGAGTGCACACGGCACTGCCAACACCTCTAAGAAGGACACTAAGAAAGGGGCTTAGTCGGGGAGGAAACCCTGGCTTGGTGATCCAGGAAGTCTGGGCCCACGAGAATGTGGGTGTGAGGTGACCTAGATGACCCACAGGAAGAGACTAAGTGTGGCTAGGATGCCCTACTAATTTTCTATTTATGGTAGAGAGAGGCTCTACTTTTGCTCAGGCTGGTCTTGGAATTCCTGAGCTCAAGTGATTCTCCTGCCTTGGCCTCCCAGAGTGCTGAGATTATAGGTGTGAGCCACCGTGCCAGCGGACTGGACAGAGTTCTTCATGCTGCATTAGTGTTTTTCAAACCTCTGTTAGTGAGAACAGCCTCTACAAGTTTTATCATATCTGCATCCTCCCTGGACAATTTCCTTATTTAGGATTTTTTAAGTTGAGTCACTTTTTTTTTTTTTTTTTTGAGACAGAGCCTCAAGCTGGGTAGAGTGCTGTGGCATCACAGCTCATAGCAACCTTGAACTCCTGGGCTTAAGCAATTCTCTTGCCTCAGCCTCCCAAGTAGCTGGGACCACAGGCGCCTGCCACAACACCTGGCTATTTTTTGGTTGTGGTTGTCACTGTTGTTTGGCGGGCCTGGCTGGATTCGAATCTGCCAGCTCTGGTGTATGCGGCTGGTGCCTTAGCCACTGAGCTACAGGCGCCGAGCCTTGAGTCACTTTTAAAATTTAAGTTTTAAAGGACTTTTGTAGTCACCACTGCAAATGGAACACCATTATCAACTCTTTTTTTATTGCAGATTAATGTGAGGGTACAGATGATTAGGTTACATTGTTTGCATTGCTGAGGTGAAGCTCAAGGTGGGGCTGGGCCCTTCATCCAGGTGATGTGCTGAGCCCAGTAGGTGAGGGCTCACCAGTCCTCCTCTCCTCTCTCCCTCCTCCCCCCCCCTTGAATATCCTCCTGTTTTTCTCCAGTGTGGACCTGTAGTTGTTTTCCTGTTGGCTTCACATTAGTATTGGGTACATTGGATACTCGCTTTTCCATTCTTGTGATACTTTACTAAGAAGAGTTTGTTTCAACTCCATCCTGGTAAGTACAAATCATTGTCAACTCTTATAATAGAAGGTAACTGTAAAAACAAATCTGCAATTGTGACAACATTACTGGAATCCAGAGAGAGAGATTGTTGGCTAAAAGCTGGGAACCTGAGACCTGCTCTCAGGTAAAGAGGGCAGAGTAGTAAGTGTTCGGAAGGCAGCCTCGCATGATTAAAAGGGGATAGGAAAGGAATAATATTCTGTGGGATTTGTTGTTTCTTGATATTGGGGCGTGTACAAGCAAATTAGGATGTGTACCCGTGGTAGACTGAATGATGGGCCTCCAGACACATCCATGTCCTAATCCCAGAACCTGTGAACATGTACCTGACATTCTAAAAGAGACTTTGTGGATATGTCTGAATTAAGAATCTTGAGATGAGGAGATTGGTGTGAACCCAACGCACTCACAAAGGTCCTTGTAAAATGGAAGTAGAGAAAGAGAAGGTGATGTGACCCAGCAGAGGTCAGAGGTCCAGAGAGGAGGCACTGAAGAAGGAGACGCAGGAGGCCTCCTGACAGAGAAAGGGACCGGAAATAGATTCTGCCCTGGAACCTCCAGGAGCACTGCAGCTGCCAACACCTTCATTTTAGCTCAGAGAATCCCTTTTTTTTGCCAGTCTAACTTCCCAGACTCCAAGATGATAAATTTGTGTTGTTGTAACCATGACATTTGTAGTAATTTGTCACAGCAACCGTAGAAAACTAAGACAGTGCCCCACTTCAGGGGGGTGTCATTGCACCAAATAGCCTTGCAGAAGAGGAAGAAAGAGTCGTGGAATCTAGCTCTACCTAATTCTGTGAATTCCCTTCCCTCTAATAGCTGTCAGAAAGACAACAAAACTGTCTACAGCCACGGGCTGTCTTATGCAAAGACGTGGACAGGACCCTCAATAGATCTGACTACAGAGGGGTTTTTGAACCCTGTGCCCAAAGCCAGGCTGGGACAGCCCACAATCCAGTTGTCAAGTCTTCATCAGCATATGCAAAACAACTGCAGGCACCGCACAGGTGCAGCCCAGCATGACGTTTACCCCGGGTTTCCTGATACGGACACTTAGTGCAAAAGGAATTCAGAAACAAGACAGCAAAGACATTTGTTTTCCTGTGTTTGTCCCTGAGTGCTTTATTAAAGGACTCTGATCTTCGCAAACAGTATGTCCTGGATCAAATCCACGGTAAAAATCACATGAAGCTAACGCTGGCTCAGGACTTTTGGAGGCTTAAGAGCTGAAATCACAGTGCCCCCTTCTTTATAATTAAAATAATACCAAAATCAGGATGAGGAAGCCCAATAAAATTCTGATATTTTTCCTATCATTGGCACTGCTTATGTTTTTGAAATAGTACCTATCAGAGTTCTTTCAGTAACTTTTCCCTTTTCTGGCCCTTCTTTGTGGGTCTGCTCACGTCTTTGTCTTTCTACCGAGTCTTCATATTAGGGGACATGGAGATGGTGGATGTGTGAAATTTAAGGAACTTCCTTAAATCTCCAGGGAAGTCCAATCACCTGATAAAATCATGGTCTTATAAAATGCTAAAGCAGTTTGGAGAAAATTCACTTTTTCGCAGACATTAAGCAATTTGTAATCTATATGGTATATTTATACACACAGAGATATGCACATATTTTGGGGATATCTATGTATCTCCACTTTTTTTTTTTTTTTTGAGACAGAGCCTCAAGCTGTCCCCCTGGATAGAGTGCTGTGGCATCACACTCACAGCAACCTCCAACTCCTGGGCTCAAGCGAGTCTCCTGCCTCAGCCTCCCAAGTAGCTGGGACTACAGGCTCCCGCCACAGTACCTGGCCATTTTTTGGTTGCAGCCATCATTGTTGTTTGGCGGGTCCGGGCTGGGGATTCAAACCCGCCACCTTAGGTGTATGTGGCTGGCGCCTTAGCTACTTGAGCCACAGGAGCCGAGCCTGTATCTCCACTTTTTAATATCTATAGAGGGTGTGAATAATTTAGGAGTCCAGGAAGTAACACTATTGTTTCCTATTTGGGGTCATGAATAATTGAGAGGTAAATGCAAGCATAAGGCCAGTGGAAATCAATATATCTCCTTTATTAGATAAGTAAGGATATTGATTAGACATATAACGAGATCAGTGTCTTTTATTACTGGTAAAAGCCAGCCGGAGGGCACAGCTGGTGCAGGTAACCAAGTCAGCTTTCTCACGGGCCATTTCATGGCAGGACAACAGCGGGCCCTTCCACAGGAGCGGAACTTGTGTCTCTCAACCCACCTGGTTTTAGGAAGCAGGTAAGAGCAGGTCCTCTTCGGAGCCAGCCTGACCCACTGAGAGCAAACAGCGGGCTAAGGCAGCATGCTCCATTCTTTCTTGCCAAGCAACCCCTGGGAGAAGTCCCTCCTCTTCCCCAGAGGAGCTGTGAAGGGTTGCAGAGGGACAAGGAATGTTACTAAAATGGAAGTTCCTCCACATGGAACCACAGGGAGTAGAGAATAAATTTATACACAACTCAAATTGTATGGTTTCTTTCTGAGCCTTTGCTGCTAGCCATAGCGCTCCACAACAGTGCTCAGTGGAACAAAATGATGCTGCTATTTTTTAAATAGATTGTTTGATTTTTATCATGGATATATAATATTTTACATATTTATCAGGCACATGTGATGTTTGATACAGGAATACAGTGTGTAATGGTCAAATCAAGGTAACTGGGTTACCAATACCAAAACTTGAGTATTTATCATTTCTTTGTGTTAGGAATATTCCGATTCTGCTCTTTTAGTTATTTTAAACTGTACAATAAATTACAATAGCCAAGATATGGAATCAACGTATTATCCATCAATGGATGAAAGGATAAGGAGGATGTGGTTTACAAACACTATGGAACATGGTTTAGCCATAAAAAGGATGAAATCCTGTCATCTCCAACATCCTGGATGGAGCTGGAAAACATCGTGTGAGGTGAACTAAGCCAGGCACAGAAAGACAACATTTGCATCTTCTCAACTCACATCAATAAAAACGCTTGAACCTAAGGAGCCAGACAGTAGAATGATGGTTCCCAGAGGCTGGGAAGGGAAAGAGAGGGAGGCTCCCGAAATGCAGATAGGAGTAAGATCTAGTGGTCGGTGCACAGAAGAATGCTATTTTATAAGCTGCTTCTCTTCCTTAATTTGCTGATGTCATATAGACTCATATATGTGTGTGTGTAGATATGTGATATATGGGTGGCTATGCCATATAAATGTGAGTATATGTGCACATCGTTTGTGCATGAATAAAATATTCCCCTGTCCCACAGTTTTACTGGGATTCTGAAGTTGTTTTGAATGCTGTTCTTTTCAGTAGAATGACACAAAATTGCTGTGTTCATAGGTCAAAAATGTTCACGTATCAGCCATTTTGTTCAATTCAACCTAATATCTCTAAGTGCGACTGCAATAAACAAATATATTGGTGCACTTTTCTGATAATTTCTTTAGGATAAATTCCTAGAAATGGGATCACTGGGTAAAACAATACATACATGTGAAATGTTGGTGGTTCTTGTCAGAATGCCCTCTGTCCCCAGGAGTGCCCTGTCCCCAGGAGTGTGTGAGACTGCCCAGTTTCCCTCGTACTTACCAAACTGAAATGTGAGTTTTGGGTGGAGCAGTTCACTCTTACTGAGTACTTGCGTGCTCCTCTTTCTGTTAGGTTTTTCCGGGAACTTTTGTTTCCCGTTGCCTCCCTTTGGGGTCCTCTTAGCCCTGGCATCTAGATACAAGCCGCCTCCCTCACCTCTCATTGCACAAGAATCAGGTCATAGAAATGGTAACTGTGTGTATTGTCATGTTAATTGTAACATAGAATTTCCTGAAATGCGATTTCTAAAAAAAAAGAAAAATTGGATTATGTATTTAAAATTCTTGTACATCATACTCATCACCTCCTGAGATAGGTGTGCATTGTGAATACAGTATGTTATCGATAAAATAAAAGTAAATTTTAAAGTAAGCTTATAGCTGGAGAATGTTCTTCTGAGCAAAGTATCACGAGAATGGAGAAAAAAGTATCCAATGTACACACCCCTATTATGAGACTAATTTAAACCTTTTATATGAAAGCTATAACCAAATAGCCTAAGAATATGGGGAGGGGAGAGGGAGGAGAGGGTTTGGAGGGATCACTTCTGAGGTTTATCTTATAGGGGTACAGGTGAATCTAAGAGTAGAATGTGAACATTTTAAAGCAATAACTGAGAAAATGACATGAAGGCTGTGTTGACCAGTTTGATGGTAGTATTTCAGAACGCATGTGAAAACCCCACACTGTACCCCAGAAGTGCATTAATGTACATAGTTAACATTCAATTAAAAAAAAATAATAAAGTAAGCTTATAAGGTCTAGCTGGCATGTTAAGCATTTGGCTTACTGAATCCTTGCAGCCCCTCCGACAGGCGGGCATTGGTGTCCTTATTTTAGCTGCATCCGTAAGGAACTTGGGGTCAGGAAGGTGGTGCCTCCCATCCAAGGTAGCATAGCTGCTGAATTAATTATCTGTTGCTAACTTAACAAATTAATCACAAACTTAACAGCCTAAACCAATAAATATTTATTATTTTACAGTTTCTGAGGGTTCTCAAGAGGCTGGAATCAAGACATTAGCCTGGACTAGAGACCAGGCTGATGTGGAGACTCGGCTTTCCAAGCTCACTTACATAGTCCTTGCAAGGTTTCAGTTCCTTTAGGGTTTTTGGCTTAAGGGCATCAGCCCCTTGCTGGCTGTTGGCTGGAGGTCTCCTTCACTCCCCCTTTCCAACATTGCAGCTTGTAACATGGAGGCTTGTTTCATCAAAGCCAGCAAGGAAGAGAATCTTCTAGCAAGACAAAACTCACATCTTACATAGCCTCATCACCGAAGTGGCATCCAGTTATTTTTGCTATGTTCCACTGTTTAGAATTAAGTTACTAGGCATCTGGGCACAATGGCTCACACCAGTTAATTCCAGCACTTTGGGAGGCCGAAGTGAAGGATTGCTTGAGGCTAGGAGTTCAAGACCGACCTGAGCAACAGGGCAAGACCCATTTCTAAAAATAAAAGCATCAGGCCAACCCACACTCAGGGGTCAGCGGAGAGTATTGCATAACAGCACAAAAAACAGGAGGCAGAATCACTGGGGGGCCATATGAATCTAACTGCCACAGCAATTAAAAAGCAAAGCCAGCCCTGCCAGATTCTGAAGCTCCCCACAGTCAACCATCATGCTCTACTGCCTCCCAGACAAATTAACCTGATTGCTTCTCAGAAAGATTAATCTGGTTATTCTCATGTGGACTCTGGTGTTTTCCTGAATGTAATATCATTTTAGATTTAGTCTCCCAAGTGGGAGGCTGAAAGATCCGTCTACAGTGAGTGAATTTACTAGTTCTATAGGTTTTATTTAGAGATAACTTTAGTTATTGGTTAGTAAGACTAATGACCACAAGACTTCCCATCCTGACCCCCAGCTATTAGACCAAGCCTTCCCATATAAGTTTTAGAGCATCTGACCAATTTGCATGAGTATAAATAAAAATTGGACAGATGATTAGATTCAAGGAAGATAAGCAACTTCCTTGGAAGACAGCATTTATATTATTTATCCAACCTTCTTTCCCATTCCTTTTTGTGTCTTGAATCTATAACTAAATTCAGAATTGAAATGACTAGCCTTAACAAACATCGTCAGATGCAGCTACGTATCTGTGGGTAATGTGGTTTGCAGGAGAGCAGGGGGACTGGTTCAAGGGGCATCTTTGTGGGCAGAGATAGATCTCCATTTACTGAAATGTTCCTAGCAACAGAAGTTGTTTTCTTTTTCGCCCCCTAGTCTTCAAAGTAGAGCCAGGCACAAATGATGACAAAAAAATCTACTAAATTATACATGTATTTTAGTTTCTTTCAAGTGAAATTTGTATTGTAAGTATATTTCATTCCAGTTGCCAATATAAAGTCAAAATCTTTTTTAGAAATTTAGTGGCAAACATGGATTAATGTGCTTTCTCCCCCTCAAAAAACTAGCACACATATGGCAGTGGGTAAATGCTATCTCACACTAGTTAGGGATTGCTTGGCATTTCACTTGTATTTCCTTCGTAGGAGGATTATTCTTTAGCTGTTTTCCTATTATTCAACTAGGCATGCGCTCAGAACTTAACCACCTCAATTCCTTCCTTCTGGGAAGTAACAATAACAAAATTTATTTAACATTTTTAACAATCACTTACTATATGCTTATTTTATGCTACACATTTTCCATGTATTATTTCATTCTATGTTCATGATAATACTAAAACATAGGTAATTATCTCACTGTTACAGAGAAGGAAAATGAAGCTTGTGGCTCAGAGAACTTAAGTAACTTGCCCAAGGCTACACAGCTAGTAATTAGTAGAGCAGGAACTGCCTTATTTTTAATAAGGTCAGGGATGGTGCTGAACATCCAGCTATGCATAGGGCAGAGCGGATATAATGAGTGAATGAATGAATGACCAATACCGGAATCGCAGCAGACCTTAGTTTTAATTGTATGAATAAAGCATATTTTGTTATTCTTTCCATCCTTCCCTTGGCAAAGGCCTTAGACTAGTGGTTCTCAACCTTCCTAATGCCGGGATGTATTTTCATTGTTACAAAGGGGTCATGACCCACAGGCTGGGAACCACCGCCTTAGACTTTGCAGGCATTGGTGCTGGTGAAGAGCGTGGACAATGAACTCAAACACAGTTGTATTCCAGTTCAGACTTTTAGCTGTGTGACCTCAGCCAAGTTTTATGACCTTGCTGAGACTCGGCTTGTTCCTCGTGTATCCACTTCTCACAGTTAGCACGAGGATCCCACGTGGTGTACAGTGCTCAGCACAATGCCTGCATTAAGGGTAAATGTTTACCTCTTGGTAGTTACCATAATTATCACGTGGAATTACCCAGCATTGGATTAGAGTTAATAGCTCTGTGACGATCAAAAAGATACTACTTAACCCTCTGGGGCTATTTTCCTATCTATTTATCTTTAGGATAAATTCCTAGAAATGGGATCACTTGGTTGGATAAATAAAATGGGTATCATAATATCACCCTTGTGATGAGGGACTCTTTTAAAGAGATTGTATGGAGGTGGTACTCAAGTGTCATTCTGGGGACCTGTGGTGATGTATAGGGACATTTTGGCTGTCATACTGAGAGGGAGTGGCCATGGTGCTGCTGACATCCAGTGGGGAGAGGTCAGGAATGGCGCCAAACATCTATTAGGCACAGGGCAGGCCCCCACTTCTAAGAATTATCTGCCCCCAAATATTGATAGTTCCAAGGTTGAGAAATCCTGATGAACGGGCTCTTCACACAGAGCTGGAGCCCCTCAAGTATTATGCTACATGTGTTATTATTTTTTGTCTTTTTTAGCTCCCCTTTTCCTCAATGTGTAATTTCAGCTTTAAAATTCTCTATTCAACAGAATGCAAATAAAACATACCTTCAGCTACATACATGAAACCAGTAGGCTATGAACATTGTTTCTGAGTGTTTTCATCAAGACAATTGAGAACAGTGATTTGTTCTGGTGAAATAACCTAGTCTTATCTGTGGTCTTCTAAAAGTATTGCTTTAGAATATATAATAGAATATAAGGAAGATAGAATATAAAGACTACTTTAGTAATCTTTGTAAAAGCTAGTCCCCCTCCCCATTTTATACTAAAAGAACAACACTTTTTATGCTATAATCTTTGTGCTATAATCCCATCCCTATTTCCAGGGGTCTTATAAAACTCAACATGTTTCTGAGACAGAAAATGGTCAATGATCACTGATGTTTTTTTCCTAAGAAGTTGTGGTTATGGATCTATTTGTCCACTTACATTTTAAGAGTTAAGGCTCATGGCTCGGCGCCTGTGGCTCAAGCGGCTAAGGCACCAGCCACATACACTTAAGGTGGCAGGTTCGAATCCCCAGCCCGGACCCGCCAAACAACAATGATGGCCGCAACCAAAAAATGGCCCGGCGTTGTGGCGGGCGCCTGTAGTCCCAGCTACTTGGGAGGCTGAGGCAGGAGACTCACTTGAGCCCAGGAGTTGGAGGTTGCTGTGAGCTGTGATGCCATG
>CAUYTI010127038.1:0-12077 GCA_963575145.1 Galago senegalensis | reverse complement strand
TGTGGTCCCAGCTACTTGGGAGGCAGAGGCAAGAGACTCGCTTGAGCCCAGGAGTTGGAGGTTGCTGTGAGCTGTAATGCCACGGCACTCTACCCAGGGGGACAGCTTGAGGCTCTGTCTCAAAAAAAAAAAAAAAAATGTCTATATAGATTGATAACTACAGAGCGTGCCAAAAAAGCGTATACACATTTTAAGAAAGGAAAAAAACTGTATAACTGTATTAAAATTGTAATACTCAGTATATACTGATAACATTTGTTATCTTATATATTGTATCTCGTATCTCTTGTAATTGCAGGAGTGAAATGTGATTTGAGTATTAACAATCCTAACATGGTTTTTCCTTTGATAAATTGTGCATACATTTTTTGGCACCCTCTGCATATAAGAACATGCACAAGGAAAGACAGGAGAAAATACATAAAAGGTCAACCATAGCCATTCCTTTTTTTCCCAGGCTTCTTCACACTTTCTACAATTCTTGTTCTATTAATCAGCTTAGGCTAGGCTGATGCTGAGATAACAGAACCCCAACAACCCCAAAGATCAATGGCTGAACACACAAAATTTACTTCTCACTCACACAAAGTCCACTGTAAGTTGAGTGTAGTAGATAATTCTATGTACTACCAATATTACCAATATTTGGGTAGCCATTACCAATATTTTCCCTCTCTGTATCATATGCTGCTCACTGCGTTGAGAGTAGGAGTCTAGTTCCCCCTCCCTTTGACCCCACACTGTCCTTAGTGACTTGCCTTGACCTATAGAATATGGCAGAAGTGATGTTCTAGGTTGGACTTCCAGGGACAGGTCATAAGAAACCTTTCAAAGTCCTCCTTGGTCTCTTGGACCCAAAAGTAAGTACATTCTTGGGATGCTTCCCATGGGAATTCAGGACTCATTCAATGAGAAGATTGAGCCACATAGGTGTCTAAGTTGATAACATGGGTCATTACAAAAACTTTAAGATACATGAAAATCAAGATGTAAAATCCATGCAGATTGAGACAAATAAAGCTCTTCCAACAATGCTACTAAGCCAAGCAAGTTGAAACTTGCACAGGTAAATCAGAAAGGACACGGTCAACTGTGTTTCTTGGAAGTGAAATAACAGACCATTCCACGGTAATTCCAGAGCACCCAGGCAATGACCAATATCAATTCCAACCAGATGCATAAGCCATTTTGGACATCCAGTTCAGATAAGGTTTTAGGTAACTGAAGCCCCAGTCAAAAACCTACTGCAATCAGTGAAAGACCCTAGCAAGAACTTCCCAGCTAAACACAGTCAGCCAATGCAGAACCATAAAAGATAATAACACATTACTGCTTTAAACCAGTAAGTTTTAGGGTGGTTTCACACACATAGGTCAATACCCAGAACATCTGATGACTCTCCAAGGCAGCAGACATCCATGCAGTGACTCAGTGATCTAGGCTGCTTTATTCTGTGGCTCTACCATCTTCATATCTGGCCTCTACTATTACCCTGAAGGAGAAGGGAGAACTGAAAATTTCCACAGGACATTTTGCTGCCTCAGCCCAAAGAGACATGTGTCACTTTTGCTCACAGCCTAGTCATATGCTCACCTAACTTCAAGGCAAGCTAGGAAGTGAAATCTTCCTATACACCCAAAAAAGAGAAAAAAATGATAGACTGGAGAGCACCAGTAATGTCTACCAAGCCCATGCATTACTTTCGCTTTTTAATTGTGAAATATTCTGAATACAACAAAAAGTACAATGATAAAAATAATAGGTATTCATTTATTCACTATCTAGACATCTAACCTTTATAACCATGAAAAAAAAAAGCTTTATGTGTAAAAAGATTATTTGATATTAAATGTCCCTGGAGAGCTTTCAGTGGATGTTTAGGGAAAATTGGTGATTAAAATCCTTTGAAGGATGTCAAATTCAGACTCCTTATAGTCCTTCACTATTCCCTTACTCCTCAGCCCACCCTCCTGGAGAACTCTAGTTTTCCTATCAATACACTTAGTAGAGTGTGTTCATGAATTTTGCCTCCTTGTATCACTTTGGTAAAACAATATCCCAATTTTCCTTTGCATAACCATTTCTACCCCACTCTTTTTTTTTTTTTTTGAGACAGAGCCTCCAGCTATCCCCCTGGGTAGAGTGCCGTGGCATTACAGCTCACAGCAACCTCCAACTCCTGGGCTCAAGCGAGTCTCTTGCCTCTGCCTCCCAAGTAGCTGTGACCACAGGTGCCTGCCACAACGCCCGGCTATTTTTTGGTTGCAGCCGTCATTGTTTGGCAGGCCCGGGCTGGGGATTCGAACCTGCCACCTTAGGTGTACGTGGCTGGCGCCTTAGCCAGTTGAGCTATAGGTGCCGAGCCTAATTTTCTTTCTAATGCCTGAAACATCCATAGCAATATCCCTCTTCATTTCTGACATTTAATTATTATTGTCTTCTTTCAACTTTATCTTGATCATTATCACCAGAGACTTATCAGTTTTCACAGAATCAGCTTTCAGATTGGCTGATCCTCTCTGTTGCACATTTGTTTTCTATTTCTTAAATTTCTGTTCTCCAGTTTATTTCCTTCCTTCTACTTTGAGCTATTTTGCTTTATTTTTTCTAACTTATTAAGATAGATTCTTAGTTCATTAATTTTCAGTCTTTTTTATTCTCTAAGATGTAAATTTAAGGTTATACATTACTTTCTGGGGCTTAAATGGCAAAAGAAATATATGTAAGTGACTAATTCCAAATAGGCACTCAATAGCTTATCGTCACCATCATTGTCATTATCCAGTGTCATATGTGATAAGATGCTCTACCACAGTTCCCAGTTCCCTTACTCTCTGATGTGATATATACCAACTGAATATTCACTAGGGTACTCTCTGAGGATTCATTCCAGGCCTCAGATCTCCTCCCTTTTTGGGTTTTGGGGAGGCTTACAAAGGTTAAGGCAGAATACAGACAGGGGCATGTGCCTTTGGCCCCATCTTCCTCAGGGAGCTTAGATCTTATCCTCCTGGGGTGGCTGGTAAGGCCCATGGGAAGCATGAATTCTAACCTGCAGTTCTATAGCAGATTGCTTTTTTTTGTTTTTTTGAAATAGAGTCGCTCTCAGTAGAGTGCTGTAGTGTCTTAGCTCACAGCAAACTCCAACTCTTGGGCTTAAGTGATTCTCTTCCCTCAGCCTCCCAAGTAGCTAGAACTATAGGCACCTGCTACAATGCCTGGCTATTTTCTTTTTTGTTGTACTTGTCATTGTTGTTTGGGAGGCCTGGGCTGGATTTGAACCCGTCAGCTCCAGTATATGTGGCTGGCACCCTAGCTGCTGAGCTATAGGCACCGAGCCCAGATTGCATTTTCCAAAGATGGTTACAATAATATCTCCCATCCAACATGGTCTAGAACCTTGTCTTCCCCTGTCAAGAGATGGGGGTATAGGCTCAGTGCCTGTGCTTCAGCGGCTAGGGCGCCAGCCACATACACTGGAGCTGGTGGGTTCGAACCCAGCCTGGGCCTACCAAACAACAGTAATGACAATTATAACCAAAAAATAGCTGGGTGTTGTGGCGGGCACCTGTAGTCCCAGGTACCTGGGACGCTGAGGCAAGAGAATCACTTAAGTCCAAGAGTTGGAGGTTGCTATGAGCTGTGACGCTACGGCACTCTATGGAGAGCGACATAGTGAGACTCTGTCTCAAAAAAAAAATAAAAAAGAGGGCAGCGCCTGTAGCTCAATGAGTAGGGCGCTGGCTTCATATACCGAGGGTAGTGGGTTCAAACCTGGCCCCTGCCAAACTGCAACAAAAAAAATAGATAGGCATTGTGGCGGGTGCCTGTAGTCCCAGCTACCCAGGAGGCTGAGGCAAGAGAATCGCCTAAGTCCAAGAGCTGGAGGTTGCTATGAGCTGTGATGCCATGGCACTCTACCATGAGTGATAAAGTGAGACTCTCTCTTAAAAAAAAAAAAAAAAGATGGAGGTATACCCATCTTACCCTCTGCTTGAGTCTGTAGGGCTTGCAATCCCCTTGTAATTAATGAATTGCAGCAGAAGTGAGGCTAAGGAACTTCTGAGGCTCGGTTTAAAAAAGTTATGGAGCTTCTAACTTGGTAGCTGAAAAATCCTGAGTCACTACATGAGAAGTCTAACTACCCTGCAGCTACCATGTTGTGGGGAAGCCAAACCATATAGAGAGGCTGAATGTAGGTATTCTGGCCTCCAGTCTTAATGTATCAGTCCACTCAGTCCAGGCACCAGACATGTTAGTGACTGAGCTTCTGGTGATTCCAGATCCCAGCTGTTGAGAGACCCACATCCTTCTAATTTTACCAGCTGTAGCAGAGACAATCCACCTCCCACTGTGCCCTATCTAAATTTTTGACCCAGAGAATCCTGAGCACAAAAAATGATTGTTTTAAGCTCTAAGCTTTCAAGTATTTTGCTCCATAGCAACCGATGATTAGAACAATGCTAATTATTTTGTCTGGCATCCCACTCTTCCATCAGACTCCTTCAACACCCCTACCCTCTATATGCTCTGGATTTCCCACTTAGGGCCCAAGCAGAGAGCCTGCAGAAGCAAAACACAACAAAGGTCTCTTTTGTGAGCCCTGTGGGAGACAAAGTGGTAATGGGGATTCTCTGATCCTGTTAATTTTGTACCCTAAGCTCTCCTAAAACCCTTGGTTCCCAACCTTTCCAACTGCTAAAATCTCCTTTGTCTCATTAAAAACATGTAGGTGGTCCAGGAGTGGTGGATCATACCTATAATCCCAGCACTTTGAGAGGCCAAGGTAAGAGGATTGCTTGAGGTCAGGAGTTTCAGACTAGCCTGGGCAATGTAGCAGAGACCTATCCCTGCATGTGCTTGTAGTCCCAGCTACTCAGGAGGCTGAGCCAGAAGGATTGCTTGAGCCCAGGAATTTGAGGCTACAGTGAGCTATGATCACACCTACAGTGAGCTATGTCACTCCAGCCTGGTGACAGAGCCTGGGTGTCTGCCACATGATTTTTATTGTACTTTCAGTATAAGTTAATAGATAGATAATATTTTTATTACAACTTTATGCAAGTACCAGGCACTGTGCTGAGCATTTTATATATAGTGTCCTCATAACAGACCTATGACTATTGTCATTCCCATTTTACAGATGTGAAATGAGGTAGTCAGATTGCCCTGGCAGTCTGTTCTGCATATTGAATGCATGCAGAGCTCACAATGTGGGGGCCTGTAGAATGGTATCCAGACCTCTTACCCTGGTGTGCTAGAGAGTATTGTCTTCTAGCTATACATTTGCCCTTCTTCATTTTCTCTCCCAGACCAGGGGTCCAACAATCCACATTTTCTACATTCCCTTGATGGCTGGCTTCCTGTTAGTTTCTGCCAGTTGGGACCACTGGCCACAGACTGGAAGGCAGGAATAAAGATGGAGCAATTTTCTTTGCGGTATTTTTTTTTTTTTTTTTGAGACAGAGCCTCAAGCTGTCTCCCTGGGTAGAGTGCCATGGCATTATAGCTCAGAGCAACCTCCAACTCCTGGGCTCAAGCGAGTCTCTTGCCTCTGCCTCCCAAGTAGCTGGGACCACAGGCGCCCGCCACAACGCCCGGCTATTTTTTGGTTGCAGCCGTCATTGTTGTTTAGCGGGTCCGGGCTGGGGATTTGAACCTGCCACCTTAGGTGTACGTGGCTGGCGCCTTAGCTGGTTGAGCTATAGGCGCCAAGCCATAAAAATAAAACTTAACGAGGTATGGAGGTCTAAACAAAGTATCATTTGTTGTTACCTGAAGTTATATTCTGAGGTTTCTAGATAGAATCCAGTGTTATGGTCTTTGTGTCAAAATGATCTCTCATTCAGGTAGGAAAGAGGTGCCAAAGTCTCCTTGGATACCTTCAATTTCAAGATGGAAAGCGTCTACTCCAAAAAAAGAAAGATTCCTTGCCTCCAGCCTCGACCCAAAGCAATGCATTGTCTGTACCCCAGCCCCATGCAATCACAGACTAGCAAAGCAACTCTCACCTGCAAGGCATCCCCCGTGCACTACTCGCCCCAAGTACAGATTTAGAAGCTCTCAAAAATTTAGTTAGGACCTTAAAAAACTATTGTTTTCATCCTGAACTATAATGAAGTTTCAAGTTTCTTTTAAGGTGAATACATCAGTTTTCTGTTTATCTGTTGTAGATATACATGAGAAGCTGCACAGCACGAACTGCTGGATTATATACTGCCTCTTTCTCATTTTCCTATGCACCTTTATCATAAATTAGTGCTATGTAGTTGTTAAGACTCCATAGCAAATGTGGCGAGGAAGGATAGTGACACATTTGTATCATCACCTCCCTGGGTTGAAACCTCCTTCTGCCAGCTGTGTACCTTTTGGTAATATCATTAATATCTCTGAGCCTCATTCTTTTATTTCATACATGAAAAATACTGAATAATAAGCACATTTACCTTGTAGAGTTGCCATAAAGATTAAATGAGCCCATGAACCAAACAGTGCCAGCAACATACTAAGCCTCTTACAAAGCTGTTAATGTTTTCGGTTAGGATGCTGTAATCTGGTAGGGTATCATTTGGTATTAACTACTAAGGTTTTCCTTAGAAAAACTAACCAAACAGGGCAGACCAAAAAGAGTATATAAAAGAGAAGAGTTTATAAAGAGAATTTCATTGTCTAGTTCAAGTAGAATGACTAGACAGGACCAAAGATCTGGAGATTTGAACAGTTTTTCACGGTTTTACTACATTCCTGAAGAACTCAACCCCCAACCTAGTTTACAATATTAGATTCACAAAATTGTGAAATGCAGCCTTCCCCGAGAGAAAAAACAGAGAATGTGTCAACTGGTGGTGCCGAGGCAGGAGACAAAAAGAGTTCTCTGTTTTGTTTTGCTTTTTGATTTTTTAAATTTTCTTTCAAGACAAACTAAAAGGAGAATAAATTCCAATGTTAAAACAATACACTATGTCTTTCGAAGAGAGTTTGTGTGATGATGGTTCTCTTCAATACAGAGCTGAAAATGCCTGCTTCTTTGAGATTTTGAAAGTTTGACTTACCAAAGTCAAAACCAAATTAAAAGCCCATAAAATATAGGTAGAGCTATGAAGTATTATGAGATATTCTTAAAAGTCTTTGCTCCATCGCAATTGAACCATCTCTTTTGCATTACTCATTTTTTCCAAAGTGAAATGCCTTTGTTGTCTTTTGTTCTGCTTATAAAAGTAATATACTATATGCAACAATATCATAAAGTATGAAAAAATGAAATTACTGAAGATAATAATCAAATCCACAGTCATATCCTTCATGTCTTCTAGCTTCCTTTTCCTATTAACCAGGTACTGTAGGTGTTATGTCATGTTAGTCACGCATACCCATGACGTCATTTTAGTGAATATGTAGTGATATCTCATTGTACGAATAAACTATAATATGCACATATTGATTTCTTACTGAAAGGCTTTTAGATTGCTTCCTGTTGTTGCTATTACAAATAATATCACAATAAATATCCTTGTAGATAGTAGATGCCTATTGCCAAATATCCCCTTAGGATAAATTAGTGGAAGTGAGATTGCCATGTTAAAGGCTAGGAACTCATGAAAATGGTTTGATATGGCTTCAATATTGCACACCTACAGGGCTGTAACATCTGACAGCTTCACCATCACATATAACCAGGTGGTTGCAAACTATAGCCATGAGCTAAATCCAATTAAGTGTCTGTTTTTCCAAATAAAATTTTATTGGAATATAGTCATACCTATTATACCTATTACCAATGTCTGTTTTTATGCCATATGACAGAGTTGAATAGTTTCACTAAAGATGGTATGGCCTGATAAAATGAGAACTTTATGATCTGGTCCTTGACACAAAATGTTTGACAATTACAGACCATTATTTTGTCACAATGAGCAATCATTAAATAGACACCCAGAGAGATGTTTTCTCCTCCTTTTTTTCTAATCTATGAATATTCTCTTCACTAACTAGGACTCCTAGGAAGTAGAGGCACTGGAAATCTTACACACAATCATGAAAACTTAGCATAACCTCTTTGTTTCAAAGAGAGGTAAATTCAGAGACTATGTTTCAAAGAGAGATAAATTCAGAGACTATGTTTGAAGCAAGTAATATTTTATAATTACTGTTGCAATCAATTTAGGTGTTTAGACTCTCAGCTTATCTTCCTGCCATATATGCATATTTCCAAGAAGAGACTTTTGGATTTGAAAAACTAGGTAACATTTTGAGTTGACATCTTATCTGCTAAAAAGCCAAATTTGTAATATATCTCAAAGGAGGATAGAGCAACTTGATTTCACCATCAATGAAAAAAGTTTTTTTTTAATTGGATTAATAAGTGATCTCTAAGATAATATTCTCCCACAAATTCCCTCTAGTTTTCTTCTTTTCTTACTTTATTTATTATTTAATATTAAACTGTAGCAAAAGTAAAAACTGAATCAATATGTGATCCTTAACCTTCTTTTACAATCTAGTTGGGATACTGAGGTTACAACACAAGACACAATTCAATCAATTTTCTCTTCTCTCTTTGTATACTGTGTTAAGGCAGCAATGGCAAATTGGATGATAATTCTCTTATCATTATAAAAATTACATTACATTGAAAAAGTATTTACTCTTTCCCTTTCTATAGTGATCATCACTATAAACTACTAAATGTCAGGAGGAAGATAAAATTATTTGACACCAATCTTCTGATACTTTTAGTGCTTCAATAATTATATCCCAATTATTTTAACCATTATATTTTCTATTTTAAAACTGTTGTGGAAAATAGACAAGAGGCTGAAAGAGAATGCCACATACCACATTTTATAGTTCTTTCACAATCAGATTACAGGACACATCTTAAGCAACACATTGCAACATTTTCTGTGACAAGGCAGTGAATCAACTAAGTAATTTTTGGTCCTTTTATTTATTTGGGAAATATGAATTGTCACATGTGATTCTTTTCAAAACAGTTTTCAAAAAGACTAAGTTTTTCAGAGATTATGCAGAATTGTGGTTTTATTGGCCCTTTTTCTTGCTTTATGTTTTTTTCTCTGGTTTTACTTCAAATTGAGTTTAGAGAATGTAAATCTTTCCCTGGTATATCTAGCAGAACTCGAGTTTACCTTTTGATAGCAAGTAAACTCCCCTCTAATCCTGAACTTGACAGAGGTGTCCCCTAGAGGTCACGGAGGAAGATGGCTTTCCCTCTATTTGTTAATTTTCCCTGTTGTGGTGGTCTCTCTCCTCTGTCCATTTTCTAGAAACTCCCTCCTTCAAAGAGGAGACTCAATGCATTGGATTTTTTCCCACAGTGATCATAACCAATATTTTATTATTTCTCTTAAATTTAAATCACTTAAAATATTTTTTTTTGTTTCTGAAAACAATTATGAACTATTAAGTTTTACATTGACCAAGGATGGTGAACAGTATTTTATGGATTAAGAGATTCTCTGAGTAAAGGATCCTCTGATTCTTTTCACAAAAAGCCAGCATAGAAAATAGGCTTTGACATAAGGGTCGCAGGTGATGGTAAAATAAAACAAAGGGAGAATGATTTAAACTTTACAACTGTCGGCTCAACACTTATTAGAAAGAGCAGAGTATTTAGGGGAAGAAAACTGAGGCTTCCTTTGTTATTTTAAAATTGGAGATGTTAATTCTTCATTTTGACAAAGAATCCCAGAGGCTTGTTAGAATAAGGCACAGAGAATGGGCAAAGGAAAAGTACTCAGAAGAAAAGATATCATAGTATCCTACATATATTTTAAGCAAAATGGGAAAAAGGTTTTATTTTTCTGATGAAATGTTAATCTCACCTAATCATCATTCATAACTCACTCAACAAATATTTACTGAGAGCCCTCTATGTCCTAGGATGATGTTCTAGATTCTGGATATACAATATCAGAGCCAGACAAGTCTTTACCCTCATAAAACTCAGATGCTAAGAGGAAGCCAGATCATTAGTAAAGGAAATAAGCAAAATGTTAATTTTGATTATTTTCAAGGGGAAAAATGAAGTGAATCATGAAACAGGATTTGCAATGTTACTGGGGTGCCATGAGAAGGCCTCACTGTGAGGATAACCTTTGAGGAACCACTTAGAGGGAAAAAAGAACAAACAGGTGCCCCCAGGTTAAGAGAATGTAGCAGAGGGAAGTGATGGGCTGAAGTCTGGGGCACTGTGAGCCGAAGGAGATGGGGAGGAGGGCAGTAATGGAAGGCATTGCAGGCCACAGCAAAGCCCTTTCATTTTACTCCATGAGAAATAGGGAGCTACTCAAGCAGTTTTGAGGCAGAGAATGGCATACCCGGTCAGATATTTCCACAGGATCCTTGAGGTTGCCAGTTTTATAGAGAATGAAGAAGGGCAATGGAAGAAGCAAGGTGTCAAGTTAGAAGCAGCTTCCAAGTCCCAAGTGACAGGCAAGCCTGCTTGGGCCAGGAAGCAGCAGTGAAGGTGTTAAGATGAGGTGGGACTTGGCTTCTATTTTGAAAGTAAGGCCAACAGACTTTGCTGACATCCTGCATTGGGGTGGGTAGGGCGGGGATGAAGAAAGAAATTCTGAGGCCAACTTGAGACTTTGTCCTGAGCAACTGGAAGAGCAGAGTTACCTTTTACTAAGTTTAGAAAGCCTCTAAGAAGAGCAGGGTTTTAGGAAAGAAAACCAGAAATTTGGTTTGGGCTTGTTAGAAAGGTCTGTTTGTCATCTAAGGGGAGTTGTAGACAGGCAAGCGGGTGGGTGGAGCTACATGTCTGGCAAGAAGTCTCAGGTCTTTATACATTTGGGGGAGTTTCTCCACATATAGAGAAGATTTAAAGTCATATTTTATATTCACGTAGTGTTTCACAGTATAAGATTTAACTCATCGACCTAAAGGAGTTACCAGTGACACGGAGGATAAACTTGGTAAGGCCACATTCACGTCCTTGTGAGGCACACAATGACTATGGAGCCTTCTGTTTTTCAGTTCATTTCCCTGGGATCATTTATGAATATACAATTATTTGATAATAATTTGCATGAGAGTAATAATGCAGTTTAGCTAAGGAAAACACTTCTGAGAAACATCACGGATTATGAAGAAATGGAACCCATATAAAATAGAGAAAAGGCATCATCACGACTCTTTCTGAAAGAAAGATCATGAGTGCAGAGAGCAGTTTTCTGTTGCCAGCACCAACTGAGACCCACGGCTTTCTGTCAAGTAGCCTCACTCCGAGTGCTGGCATACAGAGGTGAATCCCCACTGGCTGGGTACAACCTCAGCTCACACATCTACTAGCTAAGCAATGCAACATCAATAAACTCTCAGGCCTCAGTTGCCTCATCTGTAAAATAAGGTTATAACTTTAGCCATGTGAAAGAGTTACTATGGAGATATTCCGAGATTGTGTTTATATGCCTTGATCCCAGGGCTCAGTGCAGATTAGGACCACAGTGAATGCTAGCTAGTAAAGAACTAGTAGAACCAGTCTGGATACTACCCAGCATGTTACAAACATATGAAAAATATCAGGTGGAAATAGCTTGGTCAACTAACAAACGGTGTGTAGAATACAGCGTCTTAGACAGGTCAGTGAAAAGAAGCAAATTAACTGCCTGATAAAAATGTCAATAAAGGGGACACATAACAAGGTGACACATAAACAAATTTCAAAAAGAAAAAAAAATTCTGCTGTCTTAATGTATTTTGGAACTATAAGAGCGACATTACAATTTGCTGTGCCCTTACAATTTGTGTGTCACATGAGAAGCACTCACTGCTTCTTTGAGCTAAGGAGTAGATAGGATACAAAAATTTCTCCTTTACAAAGTCCTAGGAGGTGGATCGGCGCCTATAGCTCAACCGGCTAAGGCGCCAGCCACGTACACCTAAGGTGGCGGGTTCGAATCCCCAGCCAGGACCCGCCAAACAACAATGACAGCTGCAAACAAAAAATAGCCAGGCGTTGTGGCGGGCGCCTGTGGTCCCAGCTACTTGGGAGGCGGAGGCAAGAGACTCGCTTGAGCCCAGGAGTTGGAGGTTGCTGTGAGCTGTAATGCCAC
>CAUYTI010127037.1:0-26565 GCA_963575145.1 Galago senegalensis | reverse complement strand
CAAGCAAATAAAACATCCTGGTACCTTCCTGGACTCTCAAAAGTTTTCATAAAGCCAGGGAACCTTGGTTCATGGCAGATTTTTTAGTTTTAAACAGCAAATTTGCACAATTGGAGTTTCTTTCTTTCCTTTTTTTTTTTTTGGTGACAGAGTCTCACTCTGTGGCCCTGGGTAGAGTCCCAACATAGCCCATAGCAGCCTCAAACTCCTGGGCTCAAGCAATTGTCTTGCCTTAGCCTCCCCAGCAGCTGGGACTACAGGCACCTGCCAGTCCACCTGACTAGTTTTTCTATTTTTTAGTAGAGTCACAGTCTCACTCATGCTCAGGCTGGTCTTGAACTTCTGAGCTCAAGGGATCCTCCCACCTCAACTTCCCAGAGTGCTAGGATTATAGTCATGAGCCACCATGCCTGGCCAATTTAGAGTTTCTTAAAAAAATGTCTTAGCAGATGACCTTGTCACCTC
Source organism: Galago senegalensis (assembly GCA_963575145.1). Classification (NCBI taxonomy): domain Eukaryota; kingdom Metazoa; phylum Chordata; class Mammalia; order Primates; family Galagidae; genus Galago; species Galago senegalensis. Next base: position 26,100 of record CAUYTI010127037.1, on the reverse strand, counting down.
TGGCACCCGATGCTGTTCCTCAAAGCTGTTTATAAAGTACTGTTGGCAGCGCCTGTAGCTCAAAGGCGCCAGCTCCATATGCCGGAGGTGGCAGGTTCAAACCCAGCCCTGGCCAAAAACTGCAAAAAAAAAAAAAAAAAAAAGTACTGTCAGACTGTCAGAGTGACCCCTTGACAACCACGTGGGGTCTGTTTACAAGATCCGATCATGAGACTTAGACATAGACTCCCTTGGTGACTTGGAAACTTTGGAAACCAGGACACTTGGGCTTCCCGGTTCACATTTCAGAGTTGGAGGACAGGATTCCTAACACCAGAGACAATAGTGTTTGCCACCCAGAAGGAAAAGTTGCCGTGTGACTGCAGAATGGGAAGTGGGCCCTGGGTTTAAAGGATTTGCCTCAGACCACATGTCATAGCTGAAAAGAAGGGTTGGGGACTTCCTGCCTCAGGGTCTCAAGCACTGGCCAGCTCTGTGGTGAGGAAGAAGGGGAAGCTCCTAGAAGCCGCCTGCTCTTACAGCTTGCTCAGTGTGGAGTCAGGGAGTGCGTCCTGCTCCCAGGCCTTCTGTCAAGGCCCCTGGACAGGCAGAAGTGGAAGCTCCTGCCAGGATGGCCCTGCGGCCTGGGAACCCGCTGTGTTTGTTCCTGAGGCTGCGATGTCCTCTGCTTGTCCATCAGAGCGGGGAGACGACGGGCTCTCCAGATCACTTTGTGGTCCCTGGTGGGCAGGTGGGTCAGGGCTGGAATTAGGACACTGATAGGGTGGGAGGGATGAGGGAGGGGGGCAGAGGTGTGGGGGAAAGCAGCAGGCAGGAGAAAGAAGGCAGACTCCCTGTCTCATTTAACTTTTGTTTCAAAATTGTCCTCCTGTCTCCTCCACCCACCCTGGCTGCAGCTTCTGCTCTGCTTCCTGGTGTCCGGCTGCTCACTTTGGTGTGTTGACTTCGCCGCCAGCCGGGCCCTTTGTCTGGTTCCTACTTTTGCAGCATTGATCTGAGATTTTCTCTCTTTTTCCCTCTCCTGCTGGTTCTTACAATTTCTAGAACATACTTTGGAAACAACTTTTCTTAGAAATTGGGTGATAAGCCCTATTTTTATAAGAAAACCCTTTCTTATTTCTTAAAAAAGTCCCTTTCTCTGATTTCTCTGTCTCCACGTTCATTTCCTCTCACCGCCGACATCTTCCTTTCCTTCTCTCTCCTTGCCCAGAGGAGTTCCTGTGCGTAACGGCTCTGCTGAGATAGAATTCACATACCATGAATTCACCCATTTAAAGTGCAGAGGTCAGTGGTTTCTGGTAGATGCGCAGGGCCGTGCAACCATCACCACCATCGATTCTAGAACATTTTCATCACCCCTAGAAGATGGGCACCCCCATCCCGTGCCCATCAGCAGTCACCTCCTCTCCCCCGTCATCCTTTCCCCGGCCCCTGGAATCTACTCATCTGTTTTATTTCTCTATAGATTTGCCTATTCTGGACATTTCATGTAACAGTATCATATTTAGCCTTCGTGTCTCACTTCAAACCTTTGCCAGGCCGGCCCGTCATAACATACATCTCGGTACTTCCTTCTTTTTCACTGCTGTTACTGGGAGATTCTGTGTGTTCAGTGGCACAGATGGGGTTGAGGCAGGAGTCAGCGGTGGCAAACAGGAATATGCTACCCATGGAAAAGAAAGCAAAAGGATATGTTATTGAAACACAGTGTCATAGGGTGGTGCCTGTGGCTCAAGGAGTAAGGTGTCCGCCCCATATACCAGAGGTGGTGGGTTCAAACCCAGCCCCAGCTAAAAACTGCAAAAAAAAAAGAAACACAGTGTCGAGCCTTCAACAAAGATTGCACAATAATCATTTTGAAGAGCATTAGCTCCACCTTGGAGGAAAAGACAAGATACTCCAGAACTCAGAAGGATCTCAGTGCAGAAAGTTCTTGCTATGCAAACTTTGATGCTCCTGAACACCCTCCTCTCATCCCATTTTCCCTCCTTCCTTCTGGTGTCCCTGTGGGAGGGAGCAGCCTCCCCTGCATGGAAGGGGATTTCATGCCCGTTAGTTTCTACCCATGCCTGAGAATTTCAGTTCCAGTCTTGGTCAAGAGGAGGGAAATGATTTTTTTATTAGGAATTTGAAAGAGCCCCGAGGAGAAAGTATGAGGCATGGGGTAGAATGAGTTGACTTTTTAAAATTAAAGAAAAATGCTATCAAGGCAGTAGGAGATGAAGAAGGGCCCCCAGGCAATGATAAGAGGACACTGCCATGGGGCCTGAGATAAAGGGAGAGTCTGGTGCACAGAGGCTGGGGGCACACTCTGGTGGGCTACCTATGGAGAGAGAATCCAGGGAACGGTCCCTTGTGTTGCCTTCCTTATCCCCACAGAGGTCAGGAATCTTCCTGCAGTGCCAACCACGTGTAAAATCAAGAATTAAGGCTGGGCATGGTGACTCACGCCTGTAGTCCTACCACTCTGGGAAGCCAAGGCGGGTGGATTGCTTGAGCTCAGGAGTTCAAGATCAGCCTGAGCAAGAGCAAGAACCTCATCTCTACTAAAAATAGAAAAACTAACTAGACATTGTGGTGGGCATCTGTGGCCCTAGCTACTTGAGAGGCTGAGGCAAGAGGATCGCTTGAGCCCAGGAGTTTGAGTTTGCTGTGAGCTAGGCTGATGCCATGGCACTCTAGCCAGGGTGACATAATGAGACTGTCTCCAAAAAAAAAAAAAAGTCAAGAATTAAGCCACTGCCATTAATATGGACCATAAGCTGAGAAAGGACAACGTGAGAACCAGAAAGTTCTTTTGCAAAAATATCTCAGGTAATTGTTAGTAGTTAAAAATTCATTCAAGTTAGGCTCAGTGCCTATAATTCAGTGGCTAGGGTGCCAGCCACATATACCAGGGCAGGCAGGTTCAAACCTGGCCTGGGCCTGCCAAACAACAATAATGACTACAACAGAAAAAAAATAGTTGGGTGTTGTGGTGGGTCCAATAGTCCCAGCTACTTGGGAGGCTGAGGCAAGAAAATTGCTTAAGCCCAAGAGTTTGAGGTTGCTGTGAGTCCTGATGCCACGGCACTCTACCAAGGGCAACATAGTGAGACTGTCTCCAAAAAAAAAATTCATTCAAGTTAAATATAATCAATTCAATGAATGTAGCTCTAAAACATTAATATAGAAAAATAGAGAAAAGCCACTGTGACATGCCCTGATAGCAGACACCAGGCTGTCGCGAGGGAGTGTAAAATGTCAGTCAGAAGGGGGTCTACTGTTTTCTGGTGCTGGGGGATCCGCTGCTGTGAATTCTGATATTCACAGAGACTCACAAGTTCACCCTGAATAGCTCTCTTCTCCCTGGACATTCTCTAAAGATCATGGCAAGGTGGTGTTTCCTGTGCCTCAGGGTTTTACAGAGTTCACAGCAGCAGTTATTTCATTTATAATTTTCTGAAATGCTAAGATCCAGACATGGGGCTGGACAGAAGCAGATGAGGCTGCCACCCACCAGCCACACTCAGAATTCACCCACTCATTCAGGTGTTGGATGTGGAGCTGTCACTGCCAGATGGGATGGGATGTAAAACTTGACTGACCATCTCTGGCCTTGCAGATGGAGCAGAGCCAGGACACATAGCAGCCTCTAGAAGCTGGAAAAGGCGTAATGCAGCCCTTCCTCCACCTTGATTTTAGCCCACTATGACCCATTGTAAATTTGTGCTGTTTCAAGCCACTGAGATTGTGGTCATTTGTTACAGCAGCAAAAGGAAACTAATACACTTGGGTTTCATGAGTCGTGATGGGCAAAGTTAATAAATATATTGATTGTGTGGGACCCAGAAGCTGTTGCTATAGGAAAGGAAGATGTGGAATGGAAAATGCCATGCCTCTGATTTAGAATTGGTGATATCAGTATGCATTTATGGTTTCCAAGTTCTCTCCACTGAAAGCACCTTGAAGCAGTGTCATCCCAGGAGCAATGGACACATCCAGTACTCCGATTTTGGCTTCTAAATACCATTTCCCTCAAAACCAAATCAGGCTCCTTGGAACAAATGGCTGGTTCCAGATCAGGGAGAGTGGAAATACAATGTGTTTAGAACATTTTGTGTCAGAAGACCTAGACCAGTGGGCAGAAGCAGGGATGTAATTTTCAGAGTCCAGAGTGAAATGAAAATGCAAGACCCTTGTTGAAAAGTGAGTAAGGATGTCAAGATATGACAGCAGAGTGTGAAGGCAAGTGGGAGGTTTTTCCAGGTGGAGGGTGCTGTGCCATTGCATGGGTCACAAGTCCATGAAACTGGCTTTGATGATAGGAGCTGTGCTACAAGTTCAGCGGTATCTGGTGGGTGAGGCAGCTCACACCAATAAAACCTAGCATTCTGGGAGGCCAAGGCAGGCGGATTACTTGAGCTCAGGAGTTTGAGACCAGCCTGAGCAAGAGCGAGACCCCGTACCTACTAAAAATAGAAAACTAGCTGGTTGTGGTGGGTGCCTGTCATCCTAGCTATTTAGGAGGCCAAGGCAGGAGCATCACTTGAACCCGGGAGTTTGAGGCTGCTGTGACACCATTGCACTCTAGCCTGGGCAGCAGAGTGAGACTCTGTCTCCAAAAAATAAACAAGTCATTAAAACAAACAAACAAAGGAAAAGGGGAGTGAACTACATGAAAGGCAACTAAAGAGACTTGAAGACCATGTGAATCATAAGATCTTTTGGTTGGTCTTAGATTGAAAAAGAGCCAGGAAAGGCATTTAAGAGACAATTAGGGAAACTAGAATTTCAACTGGATGTTAGATCCTGTTATTGTAGGGGGATAACAGGATCTGTTATGATGGGGTTGGTTATAGTTTGGGCTATGGTTATGTAGGGTAATGTCTCTGTTCTTAGAAGATTTGTGCAGGAAGTTTTAATGTGAAATGTCCCAGTGTCTGCAACTTAGTGTCAAATGGGGGAGGGGAGTGGAGCGAGGGAGCCAATGTGGCAAAATGTTAATAGTTGTCTGGGCTTCGGTGAAGAGTTCGCAGCTATTCTTCTACTGTTCTTTCACTTCCCTGGAGGAGAGTGATATTTTATAACAAGAAGTTAGAAGGAGAGACACGTTTTCCTAGCTAAAGTCACACGTCAAGGAGGAAAGCCACCACACATCGGAGCAGGCAGCCACTCTGGCTGATTGGCCGTGCCCCCAGAGCATCAGGGATGCCACCTGACACTTCAGCATCATTGGCTGTGTGTGTGTCTGTGTGTGCTGCATGGCACGATCGGTCACAGCGGACAGCAGGCAATGTGGTGTGAGCTTGGCACCTGTCTCCCAGGGGGCCTAATCTGGGGACCTGAGATCAGGATTGGTGGCCTGGCTAGCTGGGGGCTGGGCTTTCCTCCATCCCACGAGACAGCAGGGGACTTGGTATCAGTTTAGGCTTGGACACTTTCTTTGGGTCTTTTTTTTTTTTAATTGCGGTTTTTGGCCGGGGCTGGGTTTGAACCCGCCACCTCTGATATATGGGGCCGGCGCCCTACTCCTTTGAGTGGGGAAAACATGTCCTCTATATTTATGTAACAGAGGTCAAATAAGATAATCATTAAGACAACAACATTGTTATGGCATAGATATAGCTTATTGTCTTATTTTGCAGTTTATTTACAGCTTATCTTACAGTTTATTGATCAATATGCTAAAAGTATAGCTTTTTCATCTATGAGCTGTTATAGATGTGTTTGCTGTTTGCAGTTCTACTACTTTGTATCCTATAAACACGGATTTTAGGATGATTCTGTTTCACATGATTGCTGTCAAAAAAATAAAAGTAACACATCTAAAATGGTCTCTGCCATATCGTAGGGCTCCTCACAGGAGAGGACTTTTTTTTTTGAGATAGCATCTCACTTTGCTGTCCCCCGGTAGAGTGGTGCTGTGGTATCATAGGTCACGGCAACCTCAAACTCTTGGGCTCAAGCAATCCACTTCCCTTAGCCTCCCAGGTAACTGGGACTACAGGTGCCCACCACAATGCTCAGCTATTTTTTTTACAGACAGGATCTCGCTCTTCTTCCTCAGGCTGGTCTCGAGCTCCTAAGCTCAGGCAATCCACCTGCCTGAGCCTCCCAGAGTGCTAGAGTGCCATGGCACCCAGCAGAAAAGTACTTCTTGTCTGACTGGGCTTCCCTGAAAACTGACCACAAATTTCAAGCCTGGATTTCTTCCACTCCCTGTATTGGTTCTGGCTGCATTAGGTCACATTCATGTCATGACATGCCTTCTGTGTCATGAAGCAGCATGTATCAGGCAAATACACAGTGAGGAAATTTCTAGAAGACATTCCCACAGTAAGATGGCTAGGAATGACCTTACACAGAAGTGAGTGTAACCCATATGGATAGAGCCTGCCAGACCCGATAGGACACACCCCTGACCCAACTTCCCCTTAGCAGGAACCCCAAGCGGCCCAGCCACTCCACTGTGACCTGTGTCAGCAGAGATATGATAGACTGAAAGTCCCGGATGAAAGAGACAGGGGTCTGAACCAATTGTACTTAAAGTATCCGTTTTTGCAACCAAAAAATTAAAAAGAGAGGAAAAAAGGAAGGAAGGAAGAAGAAAGAGAGAAAGAAAAAGGAAAGAAGGGAGAGATTTGACCCATGAACACAAAGCTAGGGCCCCTCCCAGGGCTTTGCTGGGCAGGTTCTGGTGGGGGTGGGCAGAAGCGTCTTGATGAATCTGCCTCAGGGTCCACTACCCGGGAGGAAGAGATGGCCGTTGGGCAATCAGAAATGTGGGTTTGAAGAGATGCTGGACAGTGATACGGAGACTAGGGAGTCATTTCACAATAATTATAGGGGCCTGAGTGGATGAGTTTTCCCAAATGAAAGGCCATAGGGAAAGAAGAAAAGAAGGCTGAGGACAGAATCACAAGGTTTAATTGTGAGATTTGGGTAAAGAGAAGGCTGCAAAATTTTGGGCCAAGAAGCTAGCTGGGGCCAGGATATGAGGGCTGTGGGTGTGACCACAACCAGGCCGGCTTGAGTTTTTGCCACTTGCAATGGAAAGACTTCTGATAATACCTATATTTAAATATTTAAAACCAGATATAAACTTTTGCTTGTAGCTCTTATATAATTACAAGATCAACATATATTAAAATACTAGCAAAGCTACAAAACTCATCAAACAGGAACCAGCATGCCGTATGACAGATAGCATTGCTTTGTTGAAATAGAATCGCTGCTATTGGCATTAACAGTCGATAAATCTATTTATGTGGTTGCATTTTCACTTCTTGGTTTCATTTTTATTTTTTCATTTTGGGCACAATGCCCATTGGAATGCTTGTCACGATCTCTGTTGGTGTTTTTGTTTTTTTAACAAAGTTGATTTTATATTCCCTATCCATTATTCTGAAGACCGAGGAATAGTGTATCCCAAATGCGATGTCAAAAAATGTAAAAGTATCACTTAACAAAGTATATTTATAGATTGTGCAGCATGCCCATTAATGATCTCTTGTAAGCTGGTATATATTTCCATCCTGGGATTCTGATGCTACCTCTGCTCACAATGTGAATGCGAATTTGAATGCTGGAACACAGTCCTTTGAGTTTTATACGTTTATAACACCATGTCTTTTTTGATGACTTAGCTCTCCTACCATTTTCCCCAATCATACTCTTACAAGACCTTCATTTCTATAGCATGATTTCAAATGTCTTACAAATTCTTAAAGTTATAAAGAAAAAACTAAAGGTAGATAATCAAAGGCAACTAAACGGTGGAGGGCAGAGAGGGAGAGAAAAGAGAGGAAAGAAGCACTAATTCAGCACTGCCCAAAATAAGGTGTCAGTGCTGCCTAAAAATATACTTTTCACATCCAGTCCTTTATAGGAGGCAGACTGATGTGGCACTAGGATCACAGGTTTGGGTGGCACCTGTGACTCAAGGAAGTAGGGCCTTGGCCACGTATACTGGAGGTGATGGGTTCAAACCCGGCCCCTGCCAAAAACTGCCAAAAAAAAGAAAGAAAGATCACAGGTTTTAGAGTCAGACAGCTCTGAAGTTGACTGATGCTCCTCCTAGCCTTGACTTTGGAAAGTTCTTTAATCACTTGGTTTTCTCATCTGTTGATAAAATTACATCACGTGGTGCAGATGCCCAAAGCTGTGCCTGTACACAGTTGTTTCTCAGCAACAGTAGTTATTATCAGTTTTAGAAATGGAGCAGGACTAGAATAAATGTGGAACTTGATATCCTAGTAGATGAGGTAGTCTCAGACACCTGGGGTGTGTGAACGCAGGGAGGATTGGGTTGAATTGGACCAACCCCGCGGAGGGTGAGAGTCAGCACGTGGGACTACTCAGATTTTGTGTAGCCAGCTTGTTGCTGACTCTGAATGGTTGTCACACAGCCCGATGCTTCATTCATTGTATTGGTGTCAAGATGATAATGCACCTATCCTCAAACTGCAAAAAAAATCCAGCATTATTTATAATGACATTCATAAATTTCTTTATATTTCCTTTATATGGGGAAAGTCTTTGGGACACAGTCAATTCCTGGAGATTAAAATGATGATTTCTTCCATCTTTGAGGATTCTAATCCTTTTGGTTTTCTTTGGAGTTTCTCCTTTTAGCCTCTCTTGAAGAACTAATTTCTATTCTTTTGTTATAGGATTTGCTACTAACTGTGTAGTGGTTAGAAGTAGAGGCTACATTCAGGCAGATCTGGCTTCTGTCCTGGCTTGGCCACTTAGATATTGAGTGATTTTTTTTTTTTTGGTTGGGGCCGGGTTTGAACCTGCCACTCCTGGTATATGGGGCCGGCACCCTACTCCTTGAGCCACAGGCACTGCCCGGTATTGAGTGACCTTTTTTTAAATTTTTTTTATTTTTTGAGACAGAGCCTCAAGCTGTCCCCCCCGGGTAGAGTGCTGTGGCATCACAGCTCACAGCAACCTCCAACTCCTGGGCTCAAGTGAGTCTCCTGACTGAGCCTCCCAAGTAGCTGGGACCATAGGCGCCTGCCACAATGCTGAGCCTCCCAAGTAGCTGGGACCATAGGCGCCTGCCACAATGCCCAGCTATTTTTTTGGTTGCAGCCGTCATTGTTGTTTGGCGGGCCCTTAGGTGTATGTGGCTGGCGCCTTAGCCACTTGAGCCACAGGCACCTAGCCTAAGTGATCTTTTTAAGCACTAGTTTCCTCACCTGGCAAATAAAGAATAATAATGCCTGTCCCCCACCCACTGGATTGCGATGGACATTACATGAGATGCTCTCTATAAAACTCTGAGCTCAGGTGGTGCCTCTGGCTCAGTGAGTAGGGTGCCAGGCCCATATACTGACGGTGGCGAGTTCAAACCCATCCCTGGCCAAACTGCAACAAAAAATAGCCAGGTGTTGTGGCGGGCGCCTGTAGTCCCAGCTACTTGGGAGGCTGAGGCAGGAGAATCGCCTAAGCCCAAGAGCTGGAGGTTGCTGTGAGCTGTGACACCACAGCACTCTACTGAGGATGACAAAGTGAGACTCTGTCTCTAAAAAAAAAAAGCCCTCTGAGCCCATTAGTGTCAATACACTATCATCTTTATTCACATCTTCCCAATTCCTCCCACCTCAAAATAAAGTCCTCTTTCTAAGATTAGTAGTTCTTTGACATTCAAAAAAATTATTTAGTTATGTTTTGAGAAATATTAAAAACTATTAGTACCAGGCTAAGAACTCTTGAGAAAATGTGTAGTACATTTGAGAAAATTGGAGAAGAGTCTTACCTGGTAAGCTTACTTTATCCAAGATGAAGAAAAATTCTTAGGCAAGGGGGAAAGATCTACTGTAAACCTGAATATATGACGATATTTATCATTGACTTTTTCCTGGGGAGTACGGATAAAACACAAATGACTTTCCAAAGCTTGTCTGCAAGTGCCTTTTCTGAGAGGGTGCTGTCTCTGAGGGGTGGGGTGACCTACTCAGGTCACTGTGTTCTTCTGTACTCCAGATTCCTCACCAAAAAATGGGGGGATTCTTCTGCCTAGGGGGGGAGGGGGTGGTTGGAACTGTGTGGGACGTCTTGGTTGTCGTGATGTTGTGGGTCTCGGGCAGCTTTGATGGCCGCCGACAAACCTCACCTCCCGTGTTCACAGCTTGTGTTGTCCTTCCCATAATGTGCCAGCGTCAGTCTGTGTGACCAGTAGAACTGCAGCAGAAGTGAAGTGTGCCACTTCTGGAGTAAGGTTACAAAAGGTCTCTCTGTGCTGGTCTCTCTGTCACTTCTCCACACTTGCTCTGTGGAAAGCCCTCTCTCATGAGCAACTCTTTTGGGGAGCCCCACGTGGCAATGGCCTGCAGACCAGCTACACAGGCATGGACACAGATCCTCGGGACTCAGAGGACTGCAGCCTCCGCTGACACCTTGAGTGTCACTGACACCGAGAGCCTAACCCACCCAGCTAAGCCACTCCCAAATTCCTGACCTACAGAAACTGTGAGATAGTAAAGCATCTTGTTTTAAGAAGCTGTGTCTGCAGGGATAGATAACCAATACAGGATGATACTGGCTGGTTTTTTTGTTTTTTGTTTTGAGACAGAATCTCACTGTGTCACCCTGGGTAAAATGCTGTGGCATCACAGCTCACAGCAACCTCCAACTTTTGGGCTTAAGCAATTCTCTTGCCTCAGCCTCCTGAGTAGCTGGGACTACAAGTGCCTGCCACAGCGCCTAGTTATTTTTTGGTTGCCATTGTCATTGTTGTTTAGCAGGGCCAGGCCAGGCTCGAACCCACCAGCTTTGGTTTATGTAGCTGGCGCCCCACTCACTGAGCTACAGGCACTGGGCCACTATTGCCTTTTGATAAGCAGATGACAGATACCAAACGACCCGCAGTGGAGATTTGTCCTCTCCCAACTCTGGCATGAGCTCTCCCAGCTTGAAATGTCTATGATTTTCTTTTGTGAGTTAAATGCAAAGGATCAAAAAAGAGAAGGTAATCGCATATTTTTGTGTGGTTCTATCCAAACATAAATACAGGTATCCAGTGACCCAGTGATTCTTCTTGGAATCCATCCTGCAGAAATTCTAGCACATGTACACAAAATTATGTGCAAGGCTGTCCCTCGCCCCTTTACCAGCAATATCAACATGCTACAAATAACTTAAAGGTCCACAGTGGAAGAAGAGTCCAAGAGATTATGGCCTATCTGGGATGTTATGCAGCTTCCAAAGAGAATGAAGTAGATCTATACATAATGATATCAAAAGAGCCTAAAGTATGTCATTCAATGAAAATTGAAATAGCAGAGTGGTATAATTGGCATACCGTTTAGGTTTTAAAGACTGTGTACTGTGTGTGTGTGCACATGAGCGTGTGTTTGTGTGTGTGTGTGTGCACATGAGCGTGTGTTTGTGTGTGTGTGTGCACATGAGCGTGTGTTTGTGTGTGTGAGTGTGAGTGCACAAAAAATACTGTGGGATGAGTCATCCCAAGCTCCTCCCCCCTACTGTGGAGTCTTACGGGACAAGGAAGTGTGTTAAGTGCAACTTTAACTTTCTGTTCTTCATGTTGCTGTGTTATTTGAGTTTTTGTACAGCAAGCATTACCTTGGTGATTATAAAATGTTCTGAATTATCGCATTCAGTGATGTGGGTAATGTCCTGTGTCCTTTTGGTGCCATGGAGGTTGCTGCGATCTTATTAAACATTCGAGGTGGGATCACATGCCCCGTGGTTTCCATCTCTGGTTTGAGGAAGGCGGACTTAGGACACAGCTATGGTGGAGGACAGTGGGCAGAAGCAGGGGAGTGAGTGGGAAGCCTCCTCCTCATCTGGTCCTCAGGTTCCTCAGCCAGGTGTCTTCCCCCCTCCCCAAACACTCACCACCAGCGGACCTGGAAACTGGAGAAGCAGCTCTAAAGTCAGAGATGGGATGGGGGCACTTGGGCCCCGGCAATCCTGGAGACTCTCCATCTCTCTTTGGCTCCTTTATAACTGAGCTGTGCTCCGGCACCAGGCCCACCATCATTTCCAAAGTGCAAACGGCATAAAGGATTGCGAGTAGGAAACAGGACTGACCCTCAGTTGGTCAGACTGGAATGCGCCCATCCGTGTACTCACCCCCCTTACCCCACCCCTCCCCGGGTTTGTTGACTGCTTACATTTTTGGCTTTGCAGGTCTTTGTCAGATAAAGTGCATGGTGACAGCAGGGGCCCCGTTCATTATCAACCAACAGAAGCTTAGGGTAAGTATCCAAATTCCCAGAGCATACAAACAATGGGCATGAAAGTGACCGTAATAAATATGACTAAAGAAACGGAAAGTTTTGATTTATGGGTGAAGCTAGACCAATACACTGTGCAGACATCTTAGCACATCGTAAATAAGATCCAAAGACTAGAAATCTGAAAACAAGAGAGAGAGAGAGAGAAAGGGAGAGAAGGAATTACACTTTTAAATATACCTGGTTGATCTTTTACCCATTGCATTTAGAAAGTATTATGTATAAGAGTTTATATATTGTGTTATGGCTCAGCGCCTATAGCTCAGCAGCCAGGGAGCCAGCCACATAACCTGAGGCTGGTGGGTTCGAATCCAGCCCGGGCCTGCCAAACAACAATGACAACTACAACCAAAACATAGCTGGGTGTCGTGGCAGGTGTTTGTAGTTCCAGCTACTTGGGAGGCTGAAGCAAGACAATGGCTTAAGCCCAAGAGTTTGAGGTTGCTGTGAGCTGTGATGCCATGGCATTCTACCCAGGGTGACAGCTTGAGACTCTGTCTCAAAAAAAAAAAAAAAGAAATATATATATTTCTTATATGGGAACTTGAACTACTCCCAAGATGCCCTTTTATTTTGGGTTTGCTACAAACAACCCTTGTTTAAGATTTATTAGCCTAAGAGATTACTTTTTCCTCACAATCTACAAACATGGGAAATGTACATTCAATGAATAACTGTGTTGAAAATACAAAGCGTAAAAGAATGGGCAGGCCTCAGCTTTTTTCTTTTGTATAGAATTAAATTGCTGGAAGGAAGCCAGGGAAGTTACACATCTAACCCCCCCCTCCGCCTCCCCCCCCCTTTTGGCTGAGTAGCCCTTAAATTGTTAATATTTGTTAATCAAATGACTTTTCATCTCAGATCTATTCATTTAGTTGCCAGCCAACCAATTCTAGTTTTTTCTGTTTTCATAAGGAAATGGGATACGGTGCCTTTACAGAGATTATAAATCTACTCTACTTTTTGTTAAAATTGGTGAAAAAGTACCCTTCATATTATCCACCTGAACGTTTCTGTGGCTCCTATTCCGCGCAGGCTGATGTTGATTTTTATTTAATAATTTCTCTCCAGCCAAGTCAAGGCAGGGGATGAACCTTTTGCTTCCTTTGTGTTTTTCAGCTGGTAATTGAATCTTCACTTTCCAGAGTTTAGTTCCCTCATCTGCAGGATACACGTATTTACTACGAGTCACATGTGTACAGGGAGTCCCTGGGTTATGAAAGAGACCGGTGAGTTTGTTATTAAGAGACTGTGAGTTTGTTACTAAGTCGAGTCTGTATGTGAGTTGCAGCAGGTACATTTGCGTATTACTGGTAACAGCCTCTATTTAGAAGTGCAAGTCGCACGTCAGCGGATGTTTGCAACTCAGGAACTTACTGTAATAGCCTCCATTAATAAGTGCGAGTTGTACATAAGTCAGATGATTGTATCTCGGGACTACCTGTCTTGTATCTGGGTTATCCTAGGTACCTGTGTGTAGAGATGAAAGCACTTGGGTATAAAGTGATAGAAAAATTCTATTTTTTTCCCAATTCAATTTATGGAGTTGAATGTATTTTCACAAATGTAGGTTGAGATGACTTTGTACACATAAGAAAAGCATATCCACCCTAACTCAGAAAGGTAGGCATGAAAATGTTCAACAACCATTGTTTATGTGGTTCTCTGGCTCAAGATGGAGCTATGAGCTGCAGAGAAGAGTTTGGGGGTTACCTGCCTACCTATGGGAGTGGAGTCCAAGGTATGGAGTAGGTCACAGAACAGCGTGGAGAACTAGGGAAGATGGGGATACCTAACAGTAGCTATTTAGGGTAGAAGTCTTTAAACAGGGGTAAAGTTCTCTGAGGAGTGTGCAAAACTTTCCAAGGTACACATGAGCACGGATGCTTTCAGGGAATCCGTTCCCACATCCTCACCTCCATCATCAATTTCCCTCTTCTTGGAAAGAGAGTGCAGCCATGCTGGGGAGCTGTGGAGTGGGGTACTATCTCCTTTCTTTTTCTTTTTTTTGAGACAGAGTCTCACTATGTCACCCTTGGTAGAGTGCCATAGCATCACAGCTCACAGCAACCTCCAACTCTTAGGCTTAAGCAATTCTCTTGCCGTAGTCTCCCAAGTAGCTGGGACTACAGGCGCCCACCACAATGTCCGGCTATTTTTTTGTTGTTGCAGTTGTCATTGTTGTTTATCTGGCCCAGGCTGAGTTCGAGCCCGCCACTCTTGGTGTATGTGGCTGGCACCGTAACCACTGTGCTACGGGCGCTGAGCCTAATGTCTCCTTTCTTATCTGTTCACAGTTGCCTTGTTTCCAGATTCCAAAAGAAAGGCATATTCTCCATAGAACCATACAGCATTATCCTGGAGGACGGATAACCTTTGGGGCTTCAAACAAAGAGACGATTGGGAACATTGATAGTGGTTCTGGGACAGCAAATGACTCCAGTGACTAAGAACCAGGCCCTTTGCCAGCCACGTGCCTACAACTCTACATTCAACCAAACCGAAGGAGGGGCTTATTAAATGTCAGCTGTGTGATCATTGTAAGTAGTTTGGGATTACAGATCACTGTGCTTGTGGGCATATTTAAAAAAAAAATTCAGGCCAGGTATGGTGGCTCACACCTAGAATCCTAGCACTCTGGGAGGCCAAGGTGAGTTGATTGCCTGAGCTCAGCAGTTTGAGACCAGCCAGAGACAAGAAGATGCCTTGAGTCCAAGAGCTTGAGGTTGCTCTGAGCTGTGATATCAGGACACTCAACCCCAGGGTGACTGAGTACGACTCTGTCTCAAAAACAAAACAAAACAAAACAGCCTCCCCCAAACAAACCAAAACACAAAACAAAAAGAATTCAAATAATTTAGAGACATTGACATTTAAAAAAACAAACTTCTTCCTTTTCCAGCCACTTACTTGTGCAAACAAGTTTTCTTAGAACTCACATCTCTTATAATGAGAAATAGAAGTAGAATCGATGTGGAATCCCGTCTCACCCTAGCAACAAGTGATGTCACCAACAGACAACTGGAAGAGCAAACATAGAAAGATCCCCACTCTCATCACTTAAGAAACCCATTTCCAGTGAAAATTTATGTTTTATGGTGAAAACATAGTTACAGAAAGCAGACCAGTAGTTGCTTGGGATGAGGTAGTAGGGTTAGGAATTACTTGCAAAGAGGCAAGAGGGAGATTTGGAGTTGAAAAAAGCTTTTATATCTCGACCTGGATTGTGGTTTTGATTGTATAACTGGACACAATCGCCCAAACTCATCAACATGTACACGTAAAATGGGTGCATTCTTAGGGGGACATAAATTACATTTCTGTAAAACTGAGGGGAAGGCTTTTTTAATAATTATATATCAAATTGATAATATTTACTAATAATATTTGGTCAGTTGCATAGTAATTATCACCGCAGTGACAACACAATCCGGAAGAAATCTTTAACACTTAGAGCAGCAGTTCTCAACCTGTGGGTCGTGACCCACAGGAACTGTATTAAAGGCTCTCGGCATTAGGAAGGTCGAGAACCACTGACTTAGAGGCTGATAGCTATGGGAAACATGGACAATTTTAAATGATACTTCTTTTTCAGAGAAGTCAAAATAGTGATGAATAAAAGATTGCAAGGTCTAACATACAGAGCTAAATTCTGTGGGGGGAAAAATAAGACAGTAAAGAGAAGAAAAAAATCATAAAATGCCAACTGTTAAAAAAGAACTTAAGTATTTTTACATATAAATGATAGTGGCCTATCACAAATCACTGTGTGTTTTTAATTCCTTTTGATCTATTTAGAAGAATGATGTAACAGTTTTATTTTAAAATGTGGATACTTGTAATACACTAGAAAATTCATTCTTTGCAACTATTTACACTTGGATACTTTTTAAAACTGTCAACTTACAAATGTACAAGCAGAGTATATATTTTTTCCAAAACACTTTTAGGAATCAAAAAGAAAAAAAAAAAGTGGGCTCATCCCCTGTTGCTCAGCAGCTAGGGCGCTGGCCACATACACCGGAGCCGGCAGGTTTGAACCCAGCCCAGGCCTGGCAAACAATGACAACTCTAACACAAAGATAGATGGGTGTTGGGTGGCGCCTGTGGCTCAAGAAGTAGGGTGCTGGCCCCATATACTGGAGGTAGTGGGTTCAAACCTGGCCCTGGCCAAAAACTGCAAAAAAACCCCCAAATAGATGGGTGTTGGGGCAGGTGCCTGTAGTCCCAGCAACTTGGGTGGCTGAGGCAAGAGAATCATTTGAGCCCAAGAGTTGGAGGTTGCTGTGAGTTGTGAGGCCATGGCGACACAGTAAGGCTCTGTCTCAATTAAAAAAAAAAAAAAGGACCAAGAAAGAATTGAAAGAAAGAAAACAGAGAATGTTCATAGAATTCAAAGGGGACAGGGCTTTCAGGGAGGGGGAGTTGCTGGAAGCCTCAGACAGATGAAGGAAGGTGAGAGCCACAAGATCATCTCTGGAGCCTTTAATTTATGAGGGAATGTGTGAGGGAGAGATATTTTCACCTTTCTCCAGCCCAAGCAGAGACTTAGTTTGAAGATCAAGCAATCCCTTGGCCCAAAGGGCCTCTCAAAGAGCTGAATTGTTTGAGGTTGGAAAAAGGGGTCCATGAAACCAGGAGGCTGAGAATAAGAAGAGAGTGCCCTGAAGAATGGGGGAGAACCGTGGGTTCTCCCTGACGCCCCCAGGCTGGGTAGCAGGTGCAGTATCTATGCAGGGAGGCACCAGGCTTCCTAAGCCAGGCAGTGCCGGCTTAGAATGGAAGCCAGGAAGCCACTTGCTCCCCAGAGAACTGTATGGCTGGAAAGAAGAAGGTCCCCCATATTCTGTGCCATCCAAAACCCTTTTGAACTTTGCCCATGATTGGAGTGGGAGCCCCAGTAACAGCTGAAATTGGACTTTCTCTCCCTCCAAGGGGAATGGGAGCTCAAAAGCAGATGAATTTTGGGGGGGGGGACATATAACACTTCTTACAGCTGAGAGGTCAGAGTGCAGTTTCAGCAGGGCGTGAGCCATGGTCTGGGAGATTTTACCAAAGGAGGAATGAGTGGGAGGTGAGGAGGGTAAGAAACACATGCAGACTGCTATTTTAGGAAGCTGAGCTATGAATAGAAGGTGAGATAAAGGGTGGAAACAGGAAGATTCCGGCAAGCTGCTGGCAGTGGCCAGGCCAGGTGTGCCCTTTATAACCATTGCTGTCTGGTTGGGCTTCTCTGAGTATCTTTTTGTTGTTTCCTTGGTATTTATAAAGCTAATTGTAAGACAAGGCAAGCTGCTGCAACAGATGAGTCCCCCAACCTCAGCGGCTTAACACTACATGAAGGTTTTATTTCTCACGAAGGTCAAGTCCAGGTGGCTGTCCTCAGAGGTCATGAGCCATTTCTTCCAGGCCATCTTTCCATGCTTGGTTTCTAGAGTTGCTCTGGAAAGGGAACGGAGTGCAGAGAATTGCCTGTGGGAGGTTTATCTGGGTGAGGACGGGAAGTGGTGCATGTCCCTCTGCCCACTTTGAGCCAGCTCAGTCCTATAACCACACCTGGCTGCAGAGTTGCTTGGACGTGTGATGTATCTGTGTGCCCCGTGGGATAGGAGGTGGTTTGTGGAGTGCATGCCAGTCTCTGCCACACTATTCTACCCACTCATTACTGTGACCCAATTAGCCTCTGGGGACCCCGGCTCGGTTTAGGCAGCACCTTGACTGCATTGCTGTCCTAATCTGTTTCCTGCCTGATACATTCACGCCTGGGTTTCTTGTAGAGACTGTAAGAGAACCATCCCTGCTTTGACCCAAGTCACCCAAACTCCTAAATTCTTAGCTTAGAAGGCATGAGAGGACAAGGCAGAGGGGGCTGGGACATGGTTGGCAGCATGTTTTTCCCTTGGGGTTCACCACTGTGAAGCCCACTGTCACCACCCCAGTCTCAGGGGCTTTCTCCAGTGAACAATCTACCCCAGTGTAGGCAAAAGCCCACTTCACACAGCTGAGACAGGGCATCACCAAATTCTGAAGGAGACTAATGGAAAATGAACAGAGGCCTGGTATGTCACCGGTCATGTTCCCTGCCCACTGTCTCTTTTGTAAGCACCCCCCTGTGAGCTGCAGGACTTCTCAGAGGGGACGAGTGGGTCAGGCCTGACTTGAGACACTCTTCTAGACTTTGATGTCTGATTTTAGGCCTCAGTGTTGGAGCAGCTGGGTGTACTCGTGAATCATCTGGTTGGTTCCCGTGCCCTGGGTTTTGGAAGACGTTTGTTGGCCTTGATGTGTGTTTCTCTGTGCATGTGTGTTTACAGTGGTTCCAGTTGGACTATCCTTGCCTTGGCCACTGAGCCTGTGCTGCAGCTAGGCTTACAGGGAGCCTCAGTCTTTCTTGTTCTGCTTTAGATTGCTGTTTTACAGGCTGTTGCTATATACCTTGGCAAGACCTATGTCCCAGTGCCCTCTCTTTTTTTTTTTAGAGAGTGCTGTGGCTCCAGCTCCTGGGCTTAGGTGATTCTCCTGTCTCAGCCTCCCAAGCAGCTGGGACTACAGGCACCCGCCACAACACCCAGCTATTTTTTTGTTGCAGTTCAGCCGGGGCCAGGTTTGAACCGCCCCACCCTTGTTATATGGGGCCGGCACCCTACTCACTGAGCCACAGGCACCTCCTCCCAGTGCCCTATCTTACACTTTTCGTTCCCAAGAGACCCACTTCTTCCTTGAGTAATTAGCAGACTAGTGACTGAACTTAACCATCAGAGGAGCTTAATCTCTCTCATATGATGAGGGTGTAGGATTATATACTACAACCTTTGTACAGCACACAGAACTCACTCATGTTTACCTTAGGATTTATCTAAGCTGTAAGAGAGCCAGACATCTCTAAAGAAAGGGGTTTTTGTTTGTTTTTTGAGACAGAGTCTCACTGTCACCCTGGGGTTGAGTGCTGTGGCATCATAGCTCATATCAACCTCAAACTCTTAGGCTTAAGAGATCCTTTGTCCTCAGCCTCTTGAGTAGATGGGACTACAGGTACCCACCAAAAATGCCCAGCTAGTTTTTCTATTTTTAGTGGAGACCGGATCTTGCTCTTGCTGGTCTCAAACTTCTGAGCTCAAGGGATCCTTCCATATTGCCCGCCCAGAGTGCTAGGATTTATAGGTGTGAGCCACTCCACCTGGCCCCAAGGAAAGATATGTTAATGGAAGGGAGAATCAAAGTGCACATGATGGTTAGGAAACAAGAGGGCGATGGACTGAATGTTTGTGTCCTCCCACCCCAAGTGATGATATTAGGAGATGGCACCTTTGGGAGGTGATTAGGTCATGAAGGAGGAGGCTTTTTTTTTTTTTTTTTAAGACAGAGCCTCAAGCTGGCCCCCTGGGTAGAGTGCCATGGCATCACAGCTCACAGCAACCTCCAACTTCTAGGCTTAAGCAAGTCTCCTGCCTCAGCCTCCCAAGTAGCTGGGATCACAGGCACCCACCACAACACCCGGCCATTTCTTGGTTACAGCTGTCATTGTTGTTTGGCGGGCTGGGCTGGATTCAAGCCCACCACCCTAGGGTATGTGGCTGGCACCCCAGCCACTTGAGCTGAAGGCACTGAGCTGAGGAGGCTTTTTAAATAGAGTTAGTGCTTTTATAAAAAGGACCCAGAAAGCTCTTCCTGCTCTTCTTGCCATCTGAGGACAAAGCAAGAAGGTGGCCGTCTACAACCCCCAGGGAAAGTCCTCACCAGAACCCAATGATGCTGGCCCCTCATCTTGGAATTCTAGACTTCAAAACTATGAGAAATACATTTCTGTTGTTTAGAAGCCACCAGGTCTATGGTACTCTGTCAGAGGAGCTGAAACTAAGATAATGGGCAAGAACAGAGTGATTTGCACTTAGACCAACATTAGTCAGTCTCATTGCCTGGGGCTCAGTTCTCATGGGTTCCTCCTGCAAGGAGCCTAGGGAGAAGGGACTCTAATAAAAAAGCAACAGTGAAAGAGGTGTTTTACAGAGTCTCCACAGGACAATGAGAGACCAGGCGACGTTCCAGGGGCAGGCGCCACGCCCAGAAGCTGGTCCAGGGAGTTAGATCCCAGCCTGGTCAGTGCCAGAAGATGAGAAGACGTGAGAGTGGGTACAGACTGGGGAGGGCCAGTGATGTGGCTGTAGGAACGTGGTTTACGTGAACACTAGTGTGCACATGTGCTTACACACACATTTATACACATAGGGCTCTTTTAAATTGGAGGAATGAGGCAGCAGAATGCTATTCTAGAAGGTTTATGTCAGCATTACCTAAGCCAGAGCAGAATTCTGGAGTGCCATCAAGAAGATTTCATCTTAGATTAAGCAGAGTGACAAGACTAAGAGTGAACAGGGTTGGGAGAGGTGGGCTGATGACTGTAATCCTTGCACTTTTTTTTTTTTTTTGAGACAGAGTCTCACTATGTCACCCTTGGTAGAGTGCTGTGGCATCACAGCTTACAGCAACCTCCAACTCTTGGGCTTAAGTGATTCTCTTGCCTCAGCCTCCCAAGTAGCTGAGACTATAGGCGCCCATCACGACACCCACCTTTTGCTGTTGTTGCTGCAATTTGTCAACAGGCTCAGGTGGAGTTCAAATCTGCCAGCCCTGGTGTATGTGGCCGGCAGCCTACCCACTGAGCTATGGGTGCCGGGCCAATCCTAGCATCTTGGGAGTTCAAGGAGGGAGGAATGCTTGAGCTCAGGAGTTTGAGCCCAGCCTGAGCAAGAGCTAGACTTTGTCTCTACCAAAAATAGAAAAAATTATCTGTGTGTGGTGGCCCAGGACTGTAGTTCCAGCTACTCAGGAGCTCGAGGTAAGAGGATTGCTTAAGCCTGGGAGTTTGAGGTTGCTCTGAGCTGAGATAATGCCATTGCACTCCACACAGGGTGACAGAGTGAGACTCTGTTTCCAAAAAATAAAAAAATAAAAATAAATAAAACAATAGGACCTATCTCCTTGAATTTTTTCATAGTTTCTAGTTTCTTTTGCTAGTTCCTTCAGGTATAAATTGAGCTGTTGATCTGAGATCTTTCTTTTTTTGGCCGGGGCTGGGTTTGAACCTGCCACCTCCAGCATATGGGAGCAGCTGCACCCATAAGTCTTGTTATGTTGTGTTCCCTTTCTCATTTGTCTGAAGATACTTTCTGAGTCCCCTCATGATTTCTTCTTCAACCCGTGGCCAACAGCGTGTTTAATTTCTGTTTCTTTGTGCCTTGTCCGGCTTTTCTTCTGTTATTCATTTCTAATCAGTGTCCTTTGTGATCGGAAAAGATACTCTGTATGATTTGTAATGTTTTAAAATTTAATAATGCTTGTTTTATGGCCTAAGAGATTTAGTTTTTGAGGCAAAGTCTCATTCTGTTGCCCCTGGCTCAAGTGCCCTCGAGCCCAGCCTAAGTCCTGTCCCTCTTGTCATTGAAAATTATCTCTCTTGTCATTGCAAAGGACACTGAGCCTTGAGGGGGTGATGTAACTTGTCCAAGATGACAGCACAGACGGGGCAGAACCCAGGTGGTCTGACTCCTGCCCATCTTCTGAGCCTCTGCACTCTCGGCCTCTCCTGTCCTATCGAATGTGTTAATGCCATTTTGAAAGTTCCAGCTATGTCACCAGGAACCTGAGAAAGAGAGTTCTCTGCCAGGGTTGGGGTTTGGTGTTAAGGGAACGTTAATCATCAGGGCCAGAGTGTTAATGCCAGTAAAAGTCTTACTGGATCAGTCAGAACAGGCAAGATTTTGCGGCATCAACGAGCAGCCATGTATTTCAGTGGCTCAGATTCAGTCCTTGCTCATGCTCTCCTTCCACTGCCTGACAGTGTTGGGGGGGGGGTTCCTGCTCCATGCTGTTTTGTAAGCCAGGTTGATAGAGCAGGTGTCCTCAGGAGCATAGCTGGTTGTCATGGCAGAGGACAAGAAGAGGGGACCGGATGGTCTCACACCAGCAGCCAGTGCCCCGTGCAGAAGCTACATATGCCACACTCTGTCCCCCAACCCTCGGGGGCCAGGAAGCAAGCCCACCATATGTCTGGAAGCCAGAAAGCCAAAAATATTTGTTGAGCAGCGCTGATGACTATCGTACTCACTGAAAAAATTCCAAGCGGGAATGAAAGGCAGGTGAGGAGGCAAGGCCCCAGGCTCAGCAACTGGTCGTCATACAGAGAATCTTCTTAGTGGTGAGGGAGGTAGTACAGGTTCCCTGAGGTGTGTGTGTACGTGTGTGTGTACACATACATCGCTCAGACACTTTTCAGTTTAATACCTGCATATTTTTAAAGTTATAGTCCAGTGTTTTGCTTAAGTTATCTTTTCAGATTATTATTATTTTTATTTTTAGGAAGGATAGTAATAACGCCAAGATTAAAAACATAGGCTTCAATACTGCTTAACTAAATGTTAAGTTTTATGGGGGCTTTCTTGAGACAGAGTTTCACTCAGTCATCCTGGGGTTGAGTGCTATAGTGTCACAGCTCACAGCAATCTCAAACTCTTGTGCTCAAGAGATCCTCTTGGCTTAGCCTCCCAAGTAGCTGGGACTATAAGCGCCCTTCATAATGCTGCCCCTCTTGCTCAGGCTGGTGTTGAATTCCTGAACTCAGGTGATTCACCTACCTTGGCCTCCTAGAATGCTAGGATTACAGGCATGAGCCACTGCACCCGGCCTTGTTTTTTTTTTTTTAGAGAGAGATAGCATCTTGTGGGGCTGGGCGTGGTGTCACGCCTGTAATTCTAGCACTGTAGGAGGCCATGGTGGGTGGATTGCCTGAGCTCATAAGTTTGAGACCAGCCTGAGCAAGAGGGAGACCCAGCTCTCCTAAAAATAGAAAAACTAGCCAGGCGTTGGAGTCACGCCTATAGTCCCAGTTACTGGGAGGCGGAGGCAAGAGGATTGCTCAAGCCCAAGAGTTTGAGGTGGTTGTGAGTTATAATGTTCCAGCACTCTACCCAGGGTGACAGAGTCTTGCTCAAAAAGAAAAAACAAAGAGAGATGGCATCTTGGTCTGTCAGCAGGCTGGAGGTCAGTGGTATAGTGGCATGATCATAGTTCACTGCAGTCTTGAACTCCTGGGTTGAAGTAATCCTTCTGCCTCAGTCTCCCAAGCAGCTGGGACCACTGTGCCTGGCTAATTAAAAAAAAAAATTTAGAGAGAGGGTCTTGATATGTTGCCTAGGCTGGTCTCAAACTCTGGCCTCAAGTGATCCTCCCACCTCAGCCTCCCCAAATGCTAGGATTAAAGGCATGAGGCACCACACTTGGCAATACATGTGTCTGCTTATTTTAAAAATGGTTGTCTGTTTTGCTTAAAATATCTTTTCAGATTATTTTTAATTTTCATTTTTAGGAAGGATAGTAATACTTCCAAGATTAAAAGCATAGGCTTTAAAATACGGCTTGAATAAATGTTGACATTGTTTTTAACCTCTACATAGTTATATCTTATTCATAGTTTTATTTGTTTATAACCTGTTTGCTCTAAGACATGATTTATACTTTTTTTTTCTTTTTTTTTTTTTTAGAGACAGAGTCTCACTTTGTTGCCCTCGGCAGAGTGCTGTGGCCTCACAGCTTACAGCAACCTCCAGCTCTTGGGCTTAGGGGATCCTCTTGCCTCAGTCTCCTGAGTAGCTGGGACTACAGGTGCCCGCCACAACACCCGGCTATTTTTTTGTTGCAGTGTGGGTAGGGCCGGGTTTGACCCCGCCACCCTCAGTATATGGGGCCAATGCCCTACCCACTGACCCACAGGCACCTCCCAAACATAATTTATACTTTACCAAATAAGAACACAATGGCTATTTCAAATCTGGCTATGATTGCAAGTTTTGTTATATTTTAGTCCATTAATAATTCTAAAAATGGGCTTGGCACCTGTGGCTCAAGTGGCTAAGGCGCCAGCCACATACACCTAAGATGGCAGGTTCGAATCCCCAGCCCAGACCCGCCAAACAACAATGAAGGCTGCAACCAAAAAATAGCCAGGCGTTGTGGCAGGCGCCTGTGGTCCCAGCTACTTGGGAGGCGGAGGCAGGAGACTCGCTTGAGCCCAGGAGCTGGAGGTTGCTGTGAGCTGTGATGCAACGGCACTCTACCCAGGGGGACAGCTTGAGGCTCTATCTCAAAAAAAAAAAAATTCTACAAATGAAAAGGGGGTTTCTCTGTCCATTTGGTGCTTTGTTCTCTATTTTGCAACACTGGAAAAGGAGGATGTTAAAATTTTCTTTCTAGAAAAGAGCATATTTGCTATTCTTTGAGAAATGGCTTGATACTGGTGTGACACTCATATATCTGAAAGTACCCTGTCTTCAACCAGACTGTTCCTTCCCAGTTTCAAGATAATAAGATCACGTTGGAATCTTCACTGAGAGTGGATTATAGCTCTTACTTCCTCCTTGCCAGCACAGTCTGATACTTCATCATAGAAGGAAATTAAATTGCTCTTTGCAAAGCTCTATTCCTTTTTTTTTTTTTTTTTTGCTCCTTTGGTTATTTGGAAATGAATTATTACATAGTTTATCTTAGTATCTCCCCAAGTAGCAAAGTTAAATAGATGATATGTAATCGCCACAGCTGTCTTTTATTTTTCTACTTTAAAAATGTTCCTTTCCAGTCTTGGGTACTTAGGAGTCCTCCATAAATTCCACAAAACAGGGACCATATATTATACCCAGAACTCCTGAGCTGCTTGGTGCTGAGTAGCAGAAACATGAACAAGTAACATGTAACAAAACCCAGGAAGAGCTAGTGGGCAAGAGACATGCGCTTTGAGTCTTTGCCTGGAGACCAGCAGGGACGAGGTGGTGACACCAGAGGATTGTTAGTCCACGATCGTCCTGGATTGGGAAAGGACCAAGATCGTGCTCCAACTTCAGCTGATCATTCACCAAGTGTTTGCCCCAGACTGTGTTTTGAAGTTCTGAATGGTGAATGCCATGGTAAGATTTAAATTTGGGGGCAATAGCGCTGCTCACTACGGGAAGCACCCCTGTGTGCAAGACAGAGGTGAACAGATTCTAGACAGAGAAAAGATCTGTGGTAACCACAGCGGGAAGTGATGCAAGATTGAATTAAAATGGTGGTGGCGGGAATGAGGAGGGGATGGATTTGAGTGCTCTCCAGAGACAGAATCTTCACTGCTGACTTGTTGTGTACAGGACGCAGGAAGAAGGGGGCACTGGACAGCACGTCCAGGTGGGTGACCAGGCGGGTGGTGGCGCCATTCACTGAGAGAGTGAACACCTTCCTTAAGGAAGAATGTGTGTGTGTGTGTGCGGGGGGTGCTAAGGTAGCAGTGCAGGCATTGCTGAGAAGGAGATGATAAATTAATTATTTGGTCTAGAGGGCAGCAGAAATTTCATTTATTGAAGACATTTTTATTGTGTCCGGGCGCTGGCTGTAAGTGTGGCGATTTGATGATTCCTGTGTGAGCAGCAGAGAAAGCCGTAGGTGGATGACATCAACTTAGGGCCACATTGGAGTGAGAAGCAGCCCCTCTCCCCCACACGGTCCACCTCCCTGCCACCACTGGGGCTTCTCTCCCTCCTTGAGGATGCCATTCTGCACCTCCATCCCACCGGCTGCCTTTCCCTGTGAAACTCTCCGGCTTGGCTTCGCCTTCAGCTGACATTGCTCTCTTAATGACACAGCGATTTCTTTTTTTTTTTTTATTTTTTTTATTTTTTTTATTTTTATTGAATGTTAACTATGTACATTGATACTCTTCTGGGGTACATTGTGGGGGTTTTCACATGCATTCTGAAATACTTCCATCAAACTGGTCAACACAGCCTTCATGTCATTTTCTCAGTTATTGCTTTAAAATGTTCACATT